>NJRL01001347.1:28137-44231 GCA_003063815.1 Aphaenogaster rudis
AGTCCATAACAACATAAGTAAAGATATTTTTAAAAAGCTTTACCGTCGATAGCCGAAAAAATACTTTTTTGTACATTTGAAACTGATTATCTCAAAATCTATGGATCGTACTACAATCATTTTGATCTCATTTGAAAGATAATTTAATTCTCTACAACTTTTGTTTCGGTACTTACTTTTTATTAAAAAATACATACTTTCCCTGATATTTGTAAAAATGTATAACATAATCGTGATTTCAGAGATTTTTAGGCGCTAACTTTTTAAAGAAGCATTTTTCGACCCATGTTTATAAGAAATTTTTTGTTCAGAATTAAATTTCCTATAAAATCTCAAAGTCTGGCTGGAACGTTTGGGGCCACCCTATATATATTTACATATACAAATATGTATTGTATGTATGTATATATATATATATAAAGACAATATACCATTTAAAGAACAGATTGATTAAGCATTTTCTACGCCTTTCTCCGCTTGTCTGAACTTATTTGATTTTATGTTTATATATTTTTCATTGTAACACATCTGAATTGCATTGTATATTAGTATAGAGGGACCACCGTTGTGATTTAATGAAGGATGACAAAAACATTGCGACGGGGCCACCCAGACGAATCGTCGTTCTTTACATGCGATACGGTCTCGCAGAAGTTTATTTCTTTTTAATGACACACACCGTTCGTCTCGACGAAACAACAGTCCCGTTTGCGAATTATCCCACAATTTGTCAGCAAGTTGGCGGTGTATTATACGGAATCGCCTTTAAGTCGGCCTCGTAAACGTATTTACCGTATTTACGTATACTGTTAATAAAAGCGATATCGCAAAAGTATATATTCTGTATTATGTATAATAAATAACATTTAAAAGTGAATTTGAACTTCCATTAATTAAAAAATGCTCATCAAACTAATATTTGTTTCCGAAATTTTATGAAAAATTAGTGAAACTAATTAATGTACAAATAAATACTAAGAAACATTATTTTTATTATAAATTATAATATTATAATATTATAATTATAAATTGTAATTATAAATATTCTATATTATTATTAAATACGTAATATATTAGATTATTGGTTTCTATATATTACTTTTATTATGATAGATCATTATTATTACTACACGAGATACATACGCCGTGCGTGCAACACGACAGTCATCTTCAAAGACTGTCGGAGCTGACGGGGGGTACCCGTGCTGGCACTTAAACTCAAGTGAGACTTTCCTAAGTGATGCGTTTCACGCGTTGCTTGCTTTCTACGGCAGAGCTGGAGAGCCACCGGTCAGGAATGCCGCGCGGTGATACAATCTGATTTAAATTTGACGCTATTTGCTCTTCTTACCTATGATTACCTAACGGCGGATAATTCCGTTTCGCAATGCAGCGCCGGCGGTCACGCAATCTCTCCCTCATCAGCGTCCTCACCACCGGCCGGATCGCTGGAATCCCACCACTGTGCGCATAAAGCCGACGAGCTCGAATGATGATTGTCGGTTCATGCCGGATGACTTGCAAAAAAGCGCGGATAAGTAGCTAAAGTAGATTCGCCCGTCATTAGAATCGAGGGAGTGCCCCGATCGCTCTTCCCCTCGAAATCATCAAAACCCTCAGAAATTCAATTTTACTTCTGGTACGAACTTTTACACATGTAGGACCGGTTGTTCCAACTTCTTGGTAAGCTAACTAATAGTTAAATTATATGTCTCTCTTTGTTTCTCCTTCAAATTAGACAAAGATAAACGTATGATTTAACTGTTAATTAGCTTATTAAGAAGTTGGAACAATTGGTCCGTATAATAATTGTTTAATTATAAACTCAGATATGCGGCTGGAATAATAATTTTTTAGTAATGCGATAAAAATGTATTTTAGATATTAAATCCATAGAGAGAGGAAGAGTGAAAGAGGGGAGGAGAGCATTATTTTCATTAAATTATTTAATTAATAATAAACTTGACATTTTTAAGATTTTCTTGGTAATTATTTTCTTCGATTTTATTTAATATACCGTTTAGAGAACCAATACTCCGAGCATTCCAATTGCACTGTGATGAATACCATCAGCGATGCAGATTATTCAGTAGCCGGGTGTAATGACGGTATGATATTTACATTTTATAGAGGGATATTTTCATGGAAAATGATATCGAAATGAGATGTATCAAACGTGCGGTTTCCATATATTCGACGTATATACGCGGAAAATCCATTTATGTTAATTTCGACATCTTATTTGCTACACGAGTCTGTTTATATGATACAGAAATGCCTGGCCGCATCTCTGTGCAAGTGCGAAACATTTTATATACGACTTGTTAACGTTTAAGGTGTGGATTATTAAATCGTCACGCTACGTTAAATGCTGTTTGCCAGACTTTTTAACGAGTCAAACAACAAGCTGTAATTTGCGAGTACATACTGGCATTACGGAAAATCGCGCCATGGCTCGCTGAGCGATACGCAACGATGCTCTCAGAGATACAGAGTGTGTTACCAAATTTTATTGCAGATAGAAAATGCAATTTAGCTAGGCGAATGTGAAACATAATTGGGCAATGTGAGAAGGAAGAAATAAACTCCGCTGTGTTATTCGCACTGCAAATATTATGCTTATTCCTCTTGCGAAGTATTGCTTTAAATTTAAATAGACAGATACACATTCGCATATACTTTTAACATTTTCTTGATATTATATCGATCGTATTAATAAAGCAAATGATATATCGAGACACCCAGAATAAAGATGTTAGCTCTATTTTGCTATTGTTAATACAGTTGGGGTAAATATTTAAGATAAATTTTATAATTCCTTTTTTTATCCATAATTATCTATGTAATTATCTATGTCGATAATTCAGTTCTCTGAGCCTCATTATATCGTTATATTCTATCTACTGCAGGCATAATATCTATTAGTGATAATATAAGATTTGTAAATTTGCAACATGAGAATAAGACTAATTAAAACAATAATGCTGCAAATTATCATAAGTATAATATTTATAATGAGTATAAAAAAAGAAAAAAACATGCCCAGATTTATATAAGTAGATTGTGCGATCCCGTTGCAAGCAAAAGTCAGCATTAGTGTCAGAAAATAATAAAGAATCAAATGCTTTCTTTATTCGATTGGAATATATGTATAAATTGGGATTGTACAAAAAATTTTTTATACATAATTAAATTTGTCTGTAAATGAGCTTTAATTTAGTTAGAAAAATGTTTAAATTTATGAAAACAATAGTGGATAGTAGAGACTATTTTGAAAAATTTGAGTACACTTTTATAAAGTGCTTTTAACGCATAAAATTTTTGTTTAAAACATTTTTTGTATCTCTTACTATTTTAACGGTATATGTTTCGAAATAATATATAAAAGTCAATTTTTTTCAGGGAAATATTTTACCTTCTAAATGTGTGTAAGAATACTTGTAAAGAAATTCGTGTATCTTATTTTTTATCTATACTACACATATCTAATTGAGGGAGTGGAGGGGAAAGAAGTTGAATACATTTTCTTATAAGTATTAGTTTTCTTTACGATTGATAAGAACTCAATATAAGAGGTAGAAGTTTGTAAAAATAAGAAAATAAATTTGGATTAATATAATATAATATGCAATAAAAATGGAATCAAAATGTATGAAATAAACAACGCAGCAAGAAAAACATATGAAAATAGAAAATATATATTGTACAAAACTTACATATGCGTCCATTTCATTGTCGTAATTATCGTATTGTATTAGCAGTAACGGTATTATAATAAATCGTGTTTTCTATTTAACAGTATTATTATAGTAAAAAATTATCTTATATGTTATAATATTTGCAAACTATATCGCTTTCCCCTCATTTCTTTGCAACAGTAATAAAATAATTTTAGATATTTATACGGTAATACGGTATAAAAGATACAAGATATAACATCTTACCATAAAATATAATAAAGATGTAACGCTATTATAAATTGCAAAACAGTTTAAAATCACTATTAAAATCGAAATAAATTAGAAAACACAGCAAATGATTAAAAAAGATCATTTTCAATAATAAATATACATATAAGAGAAAATATTAAAAAACTAAAATTTGTGTCACAGATAAATCTTCATCGATATAAAGGAAATATTGTAAGTTGGCTCTTTCCCATCCATACATTAATATCTATTTTTTAATAGATCAATCGCATATTTATCAATCATTCTGAAATAGTCAAATAACAAGAGTGCAAGAAACATCTAAAAATGTGCTTAAGAAACGTTTGAAAGAATGGAAAGTCCCTTAGACATTTTTTTAACGCACTTTAGACGCTTGTTTAATGTTACTATTACTATCGTAAGCCGTTACGTTAATTCTCTACTTTACTGGCAGTATTTTCGTCGTACTGGATGGACGGTACCATAGGCGGCTTGAAACCATACTCCATTTTCGATTGCCTAAAACTTCCGTGATGCTGCGTTTCCGGCTGCCTGGATTTCCTCAGAGCGGCTAATGATTGAGCGGCGCTCGTGGAGAACTGCGGCGACTTCGTTTGAGGGAACAACTTGCTCTGCGAGGTTTTGCGCGGCGGCGCGGGACCCACATACTCGTCCTTGACCGTTTTATCCTTCTCCACTAGATTGTACAGGATCTGCCGTCCGAAGGACGGTATCGTGTACGACGGCGCGGCCGTTTGCGGTCGCAGTATCATGTGATTGCCGAACTTCTTCGGCAGTATCACTAGTTTCACGTTGGAAAAGTGTGCCGTAGGAATGTAGTTCTTGCCGACGTCGATATTGTAGTCGTACGCTGACGGTCTGCCATAGGGAATGCTGTAGAACTGCGACGTATTCGTCTCGCTGTGCGGCTGCGGCACGAACGTCAGGCCGCCGGCAACACCGTGGAGATTCGCGTTCTCGCCGGCAAAGACTGCCTCTTGCGGCTTCTGGTAATATTTTGTAAATCTGGTCTCGAACGAGCCGCTGCTGTCAATCGGTCTGTCTGTGTTCGCGCGGTACGGCCGAGGAGGCCGCGAGGAAACCGCCGGCTTCTCCGTGGCCTTCTCTATCGGCACCGTTGCGTGCGTCGGCTGCTCGATCGGTGCCGCCGGGTATGCCGAGTAAGCCGCTGGCCTCACGTGCAGCGGGTACGAAGGAGGCTGCACTACTAATCGCTGGACCGTATATGGCACCCTCTTCTCGATCACCCGTTCAATGTGGATCGGATAGATGTGTGGCAGGCGGATCTGCTTCTCCACCACACGTTCGACCGGCACTTGCACGTGCACGGGATACGGCTGCGGCACCGGTACCGGCACCTTCTTCTCAACCAGCCGTTCCACCGGAATCTTCTTCTCGATCTCGATCGGGTACGGCACGTGAACGGTCTTCTCTACGATCTTCTCGATTGGATAGGGGCGCGGGATCGGCACCAGGAAGCCTCCATTCGTAGACGATCCCTCGGGAATTATCCTAAGAAGAAGTTGCGAAACTTCCGGTCGTCTTATCTCCGGCGATCGGAACGAGTGCTGATAATCATACGGTTGATTGGTTTGCGGCTGCTGCACGGAATACTGATACGTACTTGGTACGTACTGTTTTACGGGCTCGCTCGCTACTTCTTGTCTCGTCGAACTTCCGATGGGTTTTGCGCGTGGCGGTATGCCGTTATCGTTGCCGTTAAAATTATGTTGTACATTGGACTGATCGTATAACGTATCATCAAATTGATTCGGGGCCGGCAGAATGGACTGCATACCGTTGTATTTGAACGGCTGCAACTCGAGGGGCGCTTGCTCGTAAGTACTCGATGAGTACTCGGCGGCCACAGACGAGGCTATCGGTCTGCCAACGTCATCCTCGAGGGCATTGTATTCGTGCCGATTAAACTTCTGCGGGAGCGTGGATGCGTGCGCTTTAATGACGCTCTTTTCGTCCTGGTCGTTACCTGCAACGGAAGTCGATATTAACGCATTGTCTACCGCATTCCACCACGTATGGGTGAAAACTGGCAATTTATAGTGGCGCTGATGCATACTTCGATCATAATGCGAGTACGATTACGCGCATGTGGCGAGCATTAATCCGTCGTTGCATGTTAATTTAGGTTTGCATAATATAGACTTTTTTCCGCGTTGAATAAATTTGGTGAAAGTTAATATTAGTCTCGAAATTATTATTAGGGCAATTCTTTAACTTCTGCGTTCATATAAGATTTCGAGCGGAATATAGCGATAATTCCGTATAAAAATAGAGAATAAAATCGATAAATAAAAATAAAATACAGATATATTATTTTGACTTTTGATTATAATTTCTATTATATTTTTTACAATCTTATATCCCCTAAACGGCTCTTTAAGATTAAAGTTCAAGGGTGAAAATTCAAGAGTTTGCTAATATTCGCTGATAATCCAACGTTATATTTACCAAGTTTTTTTTAAGAATTAGAATTAAATTAAAATGAGATAAATAAATGATCGCGAGCAATCGATCGATAACGTTATATTACCTTGATAAATATCGTAATTCGGTCGCAATTCTGATTGCTCGATCTGATTATACGGTTGCTTCGATCTCTGCAAACTCCCAATATTGTTCGTTTCGATAACACCGAGGTTTGCAGTCTGTTGAATGTATTCCGGAGGATAATGGATCTCGTGCACGGGCGCGGTATGATAGAGCTCGATGGACTTTTGAATCTCGACGGAGTTGTCGGGAACTTTTTGCGTGTCGACTTCAACAGGCTTCTCGATCTCATCGCGTTGAAAATTCTCATCCTGATAATCAATCCGCGATTGGTTCCTATTGTTCTTGACAAATTCCTTATCCACGGTTGCTAGACGTTGTAGATCGTCCATCGGATAATCCTGAGGATAATCCTCGATGTCCATCGCGGCTGATTGCTCGCCGTCGTTTGTCAAACCAGATTGTTCAGCGTTCATCAGAGTGATTCCGACTTGCAAGGGATTCAGCATGATAGAGGATGTTATGCTGGCAGACGCCGCTACTTTGGAACCTTCGGTGTTGGTCTCCGAAGTAATCCCGGCGTTCTCGACTGGACTGTACGCTTCAGGTGCATCGTCCATATAATCAACAACCATCTCCTGAGTTTCTCTATCGGGCAAATCGGGCACTATGATGGGACCTGAGAATCTCGCTTCAAACGAAGGACTGATCTCCACAATTGTCGACGTTTTCACAACGGTCTCAGATTTTTCAGACTCTACTGATTTCTCCGTGGTTTCTTCGTCCACGGTATCATTATGCGTTCGGGATGTTCTCGCTTGTGGGGTCGGAAGAATTTCAGGCACGACATCGTTTTCGAGGATCGAAGCAATGTTGTCTGGCGGCGAGCCTTCCGTTGTGATTTTACTGTCAAAAGTTTTATCGGAATTCCTCGGGAATGTTTCAAATTTAATTATTTTAGAGTCATCGGGAGACGGGTTGACTGTCAAATTACTTTCTTTCTTCAGCGCGAGCACAAATGGTTCCCCAATAGCCGACGTGTAAGGCCCTCTACGATTGTCTTCATTTTCAAGAGGCGACACAGTGCTGAAAGATTTCTGGAAACTTATGTACTCATCCTTTCGACCGTCGCTGGTCCGAATGATAGTCCTGACAATCGTTCCGTTACGCGGGTGATTCTGCCGGACTTTCTGCCCAAAACTGCCGGCATTTTCGACAAGGAACACATCCTCGGTGTACCCTGGCTCGTGACTTGGATACTCTCTAAATGGATACTTGTCTGTTGTCTCTAAACGGATACTTGTCTCGGAGAGCGGCGTCGCATAAATCGATCCTGGCGAGGAGGAATCGGTCGTGGAAACACCATTCGATCCTCTCTCCTCGTCGGCGTGAACTGCTGATCTACTTAATCCGGCATTCGCGAAATCGTCAGAATGATCTTCGGTGTCCGTCTGCCCAGAATTCCTCGCTTCTACGTCCGTCACGTACGGCTGCACTATCTGCTTCACCGGCAAATCATGAAACTCCGTGTAACCGTCAGTCTGAAAAATAATTTAGTTAAAATAATTGTACAAAAAATTCTATATATTTGGAAATATATTTCGATGTGTAATTTTACGGCGAAAATTACTTCGAAAAGTCACGGAGCTATATTTCCTACAAAATCATAGAAGTAAAAATTTTACAGTATTACGTAATATATAAACATATCATGTAATAAGCAAATCGGTTTTGTTAATTTAAAAAAGATTTATTTCAATTATCGTAACTTAATGTAGTATTATTACTGATTTGCATTACCATTTGGTATTACTATTGATTAATTATTGGTACATAAATGTTAAATTAAATAAATTGGTAAGCTTATATAAGCTTATCCAAAACTAAGTTTTAGACTTATAAATTTTTACGAAAATATATGTTTGCATGTATTTGTAGAAATTATAGCATGTCGTGTAAAAGAATTAAAATTAAACCAAAAGTTGTTAAAAACTGGGAACTAAAATATTAATAATAAGATATTATTTATTGCATTTTATATAATATATACTTTTATTTCCTTTTCATTCTTCAGCTTTTCATTATGTAGACGACGATGATTTATAGAAAAACGAAATAATAAAACTTGTCTATTATTAATACAATCATGATTATCGTTTTCCATTCGTTTGTATCTTTATGAAAATATTTACATAAACCGCATACGGGAGAATTTATTTTACCGGCTATGTAACTTATTGTACAATATTAAGAGACACTTCACTTCGTTTTCTCAAGTAGCCTTAATTATCGTGTTCGACGTCGCTTTTAAATTATTTCGAACTTTCCTCATTCTATCACGTTCAAGTCACTCGTTTATTTCTTTCTTTAACTCTTTCTGCGGTATCTGACATCGATGTTGTTGACCGGAGGAGGAAATGAGATACTCGATCGTATCCAAGCGCCATGGATCTCCAAACGAAGCAAATCGCGGTGACCCAGAAGATTTTGCAAGAAGAAGGCGTAAAAAATGTACAACACGATAAAAATCGACGATAAACGCGTGCTTCGACCATTCCAAGGCAACGATATCGGCATACTTTTTTGTAAAGCAAAAACCTAGCATAGCAACTGATATATTATATACATTACATATATATTTATATACAAGTGCAAGAAAATGTAATCGAATGAAAGAACAATATTCTCCAAAAAGTTTGTAGCACAAGAAATTTTTTGGTCATTTACCATAATCCGGGCGACCAACTTTCTCGGCTAATCATTGCTCCGTAAAGAATTAATGAAAATCGATAAATTTGTTGTCAAGGAAAATAAAGGTAACTGTCAGTAAGTTTCGCTAAGCAGATATCTATCGTTGATCGGAGATAATGAACCAGTTCTCGAAAAGAGTCGAGAGGTACTCCGGCTATATGGAACGGAGACACACCTATTAAAAAGAATCTGCTGCACCCCGGAGTTTCCCGTCGTAATCCCGCACGACGATCTTTCCGCATCGCGGGGAGATCGGCGCGGCGGTGGCTGAAAATAACGCATCTGGCGGTCGCCCGGCGCGAGAGAAAGGTGCAGTTACGGTACCGACACCGATCTCCCTTTCTCCCGTGGCGTTCGAGCGAGAAGAAAGGAGAAACGAGAAAGATGCTCCGCATTCCTGCACCGCGCGCAAAAGAAAAACCAGTGAGAGTCGAGTAAATCCCGATGGTCCAGCGAGAACGAAGCGGAGCTGATACGTCCTCAATCCACGCCGGTGGACCCTTTACTTTCTCCTTATTTGCCGAAACCACATATTTTGCTTTCTTCCACAAAACACGTATTTCTGTACTTCTAATTGAACGGTTCGGGAAAAGAAATAAATTCGATTAGAGTGACGTTTCGCTATATCTCCTTATAGATCTCTCGCTTTATAGATCTTATGAATTTTATAAATTGTAAATTTACTCTCTTCGTCCTTTTATATTAAACTTCTATTTATAATTTTTACATTTCTCAATGTTTTAAATTTCGTGTAATCAATTCGAATAATGGTTTTATAATCACCAGTTAAATATGAATCAAGATCTGCTTGAATTTAATTGAAAAATAGAATTTAGCTACTAAATTCTTAATAATTTAATTAAATCCTTAAAGCTCAATTTGACAAAATTCTTCAACTTTTAGTGAATAAATTATTTTTCACAAATGATGATTTGCTTTTACATATATATACATACATTTTTTGTGAAAGAGAGAAATATTATTATATATTCAGAGAAAATTATATTATATTTTTCGAGACTTGTCTATCCTTTACGACATTCAAATTTCTTTCGTATTTTGTTTTACTAATGACCTAGTTTGAACAGTGTTCTTAGTGAACTAGAAGCGTCAAGAACTTTTTGCGTGTGTTAAGGATCTATGATGGTGCATGGATGCATAAATATTACGAATAAATCAAGACGTAATTGACTACCGTTTGGCTTATCCGACACGGATATGGAGAGAAGTGGTGCATTAAAATAATAATAACGAAGAGCGTGCAGCCTTTTGTGGGGCAAATGCATGACGAAGAAATAATCATAACTTTGTCGAGGCATGCATTTTGTCTGCCTCACGCAAGAGCGAGCGGCCTTATCTTTTCAGTTTGGTACATGATTTATGTATAAACACATTGAAAACAACTTTCTCCGTATATTGTGTGTTTTCGTGTCATAAGAAAATAAATATTGACTGAATTACCTGCATATTTTATTGATTAAATTGAAACGATATTTAAAGTACGTCTCACTTTGACGAAAATGCATATTCGTTTCAATCTTCTTTTCTATTTCATTGTTATCCAAAAGCTGCAATTATCGCTGAATGAATCGAGAAAGTAAAATTAAAAAGATTCGCACGGTACAACAATATGTTGCACATTAATCTTATCGATTTTCTTTTTGAGAACTTGAAATAGTCGATCAAGATATAATTTTCTCAGTTTTTCGACCGGAAAATTTCAGTCGCAGCTATCAATCGTACTTGAAAAGCGTCGATCGATTCGTTTCCCTACGTTGCGTGACATTGTGTAACACACGATGGTGCGCGATGGTGCATTTCGTTGGAACAACGGCAATCACCGGCGAACGAATTTACGTCCGCGTGTGGCCACTTTCACTGGCGAGTTTCCTTTTAACGCGAAGAAAATACCATGCTCTTGATGCCCGTCGGCGCATTCTCCGCCCGTTGTCGCGTTTTACCTTGTCCCTGACAACGTTCCGCGGGCGCGCCTTTTAATTCAACCTCGGTATTTGTATAATAGCTTGCGTCAATTTCACCCGGAATGCACACGAACTAAACAACCGCGATTAACCCACCCGCTGACGCGACTCGCGCCTGCATGACGCGGAATTTTCACCGTTTATCCTTAAACGGTTTGAAGTATGTTTTATTTCACTTGAGAGTATAAAGAAATCTAGGCACTTCCACCTTACTACGAGAAAACATTCACTTTCAATCAGCAAACTAAAGCTGTTTAATCAAAAAGTTACTATTTATCCCAAAAACGCTCAGGTAAATAAATTTATGTTATAATTTATTTCTTTCATTCACATACACGCACATACACACACAGCTTATCGTTTTCAATTTTCACGAAACTTAATAGAAACAGAAAGAGAGAGAGTGTCTTTTTTATTTATTATCTTAAATTAGCATACAAAAATAAATTTTAATTTTATAATACTTTTATAAAGTTTGAAACTCTCATTTTTCGTGTCATTTTATTTTCCATATATCTTTTTATTGATTTTTATATTAATTTAGAAATTATGTGATTATAATTCTACTTTTTATAGCTTATCTTATACGTGGTATTTTTGATGATATAATAAATATTATATAATAATTAACATTCTCATTGTTAATTTCTTCTTTAAAATGATAATGATATTATTACATGAGTAAAAAACTTCATGAATAAGTAATTTTATTCTCTACTAAGAATTTCTTGGCAGACAAAGCGAAGTACATTCTGACACGAAAATGTGAAGATTTCCAGAGTATGCAAATAAAGATGTACGCGAAAGTATTCGACTTTCTTGACTACCATTTTCTCTGCAATGATTAAATTTCAAAATACCGATCATTGGCGTAAACTTGTCCAATTTTACAAATTAAACTTTAAATTTACTTTTATAAGTTGAATCTTTGTATTTGTATTACTTTTTTGTTATTCATATGAAATATTTAATTGTGGATTCAATATTTCATATGAATTTTATTATTTGGATTTTTATTTTATATATTATTCGCGAATTAATAACATGTTATTTTATCAATAAATTGTGTCACTGTACACAGTAATGCGAGTGATGCGAAGAAAAATTATCTGTTCGCGTTTTTCAATGGAAAAGCTGGCGCTTCGCGAAAGACATTTTAGAAAAGGTGGGAACCGCAGCCAATGAACTATTTCGTGTGGCACAAACGTGTTGCAAGTGAAAATGTTTTCTTTCTCTCTCTGTTCCTCGAAACTACGACATTCACTCAGTCTATGCTTGCTCCCAGCTGTAATTCATCTCGGCTCGTCGCGCCTATACGTAAAGTAGCACTTGAATGACGCACTGCAAGTAGATCGAGGTTAAAGATTTCTATGCCCCAAGGTTAAGGATGTTCGTAAGCTCTATTCGCCTAAACTCTAGGGCCTGTCATAATAGCCAGATGCCCCCTACGGCTATAGCTGTCGGAATTAAAGAAGAAACTTTTTTAACGACACGCGCTTCAATCATCTTCGAACTTTCTCTACCGTATATTGGAACCGTCAATCTAGATATAATTACGAATGTTTTTGGCCGTATGCTTTTTTATCATCCTCAAAATCACTTTTTTGGTATTAAAACGTTCTAACTAAATTTTGATTTGAAAAAAGTAAATGAAGATGGTATTTGTATCTGCATATATTTTTCTCGAATTTTTTCACGGCTTGTGTAATTGATCAATTATTTATTTTTTCGTTTAAAACTGCTTAAAGATTTGTAGCTAAAGATAAAAAATTGTAATTGTAATTTTTGATTAAATTACAAATATATAATTTATTATAAATAAATAATAAAGCGCTATATTTTACGTCCGTAATTTTCCCAGGAAAAACAGCTAATGATTCACATAATTTCTTACATTATAATTTAATTACTTTACTGAATTTACCTTGTCGTCATTCAAATTTGCGGTGTTATGTTCCGAAGATGCAGTTATAAATGCCGCCCATGTAATAAGAGCAACCTGTAAGGAGAGTAATCATGATACATCCCGTGCGTCAAAAAAGTGACACTGTTATCTACATTTTAACGTAAAAGTATAGATAACTGTAGATTTATAAAAATGCATTATGTCGTAAAAATACAATGTAATACAACTAATTCTTGAAAAATACCATTTTTATCTTATAATTTTTTTTGTATGTGTATATCTATAATAAAATAAATAAAATAATAAAAAGAGGACTATACATTAAATATATTTTTACTCTAAAATAAATTTTATAAAATAAAATTTTTGTTTTTACCTTTATTTCTTTTAATAAAATAAGATGCATTATCATAATTTTACATTATTTGTTGACTTTAAGAATTACAGTTAACAGAACTACAGTTAAATTATTTTAAGATAAATAAATATATATAGAAAATAACATAATATATAATCGAGTGAGATAATTTTGGATTGCTCTATCACCATTCACTTTTAATTTACTTATAATTAACATAAATTATATTTTATATATTACGTTTTTAAATTTAATTTTGTAATAGAATTTAATATATATATAAATATAAAAGAATGATTTTCATTTTACATTCAACTATTGTCCTTATTTGTACTCATTAATTATCTTTATTTATACTCATTAATTTCTTTACAGTTATTTAGAATTCAAAATTCAGAATCTTAGAATGGATTTATTATACAAATAGGTAATGTTAAAATATTGAATGATGAATATGAAAGTTTTCTGCTTTGGTCGCATTTAAACTTGGTTATTATTTAAAACACTCTACAAAAATGCGAAAGGAAGAAACATAAGAATCTAGATTTAACTCACAGCGTAGAGTCTCATATCTTCTGCCTTAATGCATTAATGAGCGGGAGTTTCGAGAACAAATTGCACAAGTCCTCCGCCGTTATCCTGCCGCCGACGATTTACGGTGCTCTTCGCACGCTTCTATCCGCGCGATGTTTTTCGCGTGCCCGACGCATGCACTCCGCAACGAGACAGTGTGTACTACTTCATCTTGACGCGATACAGTTGACTTAAGCCGAAGCTCCAGTTATCCCCACGCCGGCGATTCGCGAAGCCGCGGCAGCCACCTACGAAATCCCTCCAGCATCCGCGATGCACGCCTCACGCTCCTCACTTGTGTCGCTTACCTGGTGATCGGAGGAAGCAAGAGGCCCGGTTCGTGAGGTGAGCGACGAAGAGAGAGGCAGGGACAGTCGTGGAGGGTGAATGGCTCAAAGAGAGAGATTAGCGATGGGTATACGCGACGCGACGTGGAACGCGTGTCTTCGTATTAGCCGATGACGGAAATTAATCCTCGACAAATCTCGAATTCATTTTCAAACGGGATTAATTTTTCATACCAAACAGGACTTATACGGGTCTCCCAGGAAATCGTGTCTTTCTAAGCAAAAATTTGATATTATGCGGAGGTGAATAATCTTGATGTTATTACGTAAGATAATTTAATGATTTTTCTTGTCTTGAAGAATTATTATGTGCGGAGTGATCGAGGATCTTTCGTTTGTTTGGATCTTTGTTGTCTCATATTCATCAGTAGCGGAACGCGAGGTGGTGAAAGTGACATTGGCCGCTCGAAGAGGGGATTTTAATGACTCTTCAATTTTCCTCTCTTTCATTCTCGAATGTTATGCACGTCGTTATACTTACTTATACGGCGCTCGATTTCACCGAAGCAATTAAATTGATTTTTGGATAGGTCAGATAAAAAATAGACTGTTTTTATTAACTCATTCAAAATGATTTATGAATATGGAGTAGAAAACGCGAATAAGAGATGTGTTATACAAAGAAAGAATTGCAAAGAAAGACCGAAAATTGTGAATATAATTCCTAAATTCTTTACATTTCGATATTCTTTATATAAATTTAACCCAAAATTTAAACAGTAAGATATCAATTAGAGACATGATTCTTATGTCTCTTAAAAAACATATTCATAAATTTAATTTACATATATGTATATACTCGAATTTATAGAATAATATGTCACATTTTACAGAAAGAGAAACGGAAAAAACTATATAAAAATGAATGTATGTATGTATGTTTGTCCGCTATGCAAATCTACAGTTTTCAATGTAGAACTACCAAATTTGGTATACTTTCTCATGATACTCTAACTTAGACCGTAGACGGTTTTTGGAAGGAGTCGGAGCCCCGGGATCAAGGGGCCCTCATATAAAGTTTTCAGAAAAAGATTCATTTTGAGCCAGCGCTAAGCGCGGGCAAAAAAGCTAGTCATTTATAAAATATGATTATTTTTCTTTGCAATTTTTAAATGTATTTTTTAACAGTAAGAATAAGAGTAATTTGATATATTGTCTAAGAAAGAAAATTTAAATTCTCATAAAATGCGGAGTTTAATTTATGAAAATTGTCAAACATTTATGAATTATAACTTCGACATTCTTGATAATAAACACGTGAGGATCATAATATGATATATGCGATCGTAGCTTTCATTTCGACAAAGGAAGAACTACCGATTCTACTCTCATTCTTTTATTTTTCTCTTTAGTTTTCCCTTATTCCATAAGTAGCAAGTTGTATGGTATGCCACGAAATCGGAACATACGAATACTAGCAACGCGTTCGATATGTCGAATAGATCCTAACTTTTTAATTGTTAATCAAAATAATATTTTTTTCATTTATTTTTATATAAAATAATTATATAATATTGTATAGATCATTATCGATAAATCATATATCGATAAAATATTAATGTAACAAAAAGAATAAAATAATCCAACCAATCTTTGTTTTCTACTAAATATTAGCGTCTTTTTGTCATTCAACACATTAATTAAAATATGATATATAAATGAAATATATTCTATATTCTTCTTTTGTTTGAAACATATGCATATTGAGAAAATATTTGT
>NJRL01001351.1:0-10251 GCA_003063815.1 Aphaenogaster rudis
ACAATCTTCGACGTAGTGACGGGACTCGGCCCGTGTGCTAACGCGGACAAGCGGAACACGGTGCTTCCGAGTGAGTTGCGTCCCCGGACGTAATTCGATTTCGACCGTTTTCCTAAACTGGAAGATAACGAAACTCCCCGCGTGGCGACCGTGACAGGACCGAACGCAAAGTTCGTTTAGTAATTAAAATATTTAGGACCGGGACAGATAATTCGCCGGCTCATAAAGAAACGTCCTGATCACTTAAGCACCGGTATCGAGATTAACATCTCATCCCCGAGTGACGACCGTGAAGTGACACGATCGTAATATTCACAGTTAAAAATCGCGAAGTACGTGCATGAAACACGACCGCGATAAGAAATAAAAGATTCACACGTGAAATCGTGACGGGAATAATAAAGAAAGTGAACGCGAGACAAGATTCGCGTCACGCGTGAAAGTAATTCGTGCAACGAAGTAAAAGATTTTCCGTCCGTGAGTTACGAATTCAAATAGATAAACGCGTGCGAGTAGCAATAAGACGCGCGTAAGAACGGAATTTCGGGCAAAAAGTCGCGAAAATTTCCAAACTTTTTTTTACATAATAAAAGGTCGAAAGAACGACAGAATGGACAAAATGTCCAGATCGAAGCAGGAAGGCTTCCCGGACAAAAAGACGGGACCGGTAGTGCATTCGCCGGTAATGACACGCAGCGCGAAATTAGCCGCGAGCGATGGTAAAATAACCACCGTAACCGAAAAAACGGACAAGAAAACCGCGAGCGAACCCGTCAAAACGACCGAAAAGCCAAAAACGAGCAAAGAGATCGCGGACGTGACGAAAAAAAGCGACGCGATAAACAAAGTAGAAATAATCGGCCAAGCGAAAAATTCCGACGCCGAAAAGAGAGACACCGCGACAAAGAACGCGGGTCGTATCGAAACATTAATCATACAATCGGATATCGCCAAAGAAGCGAATTCGAACAACGAGTATAGCGACACTCCGCAAACCGGAAGTACCGACACGGAGGTCAATGATAGCGCGAAAATGTACGCGATTATGTATAAGATATTGCGCGTAATAAGTCAGTTACAGGGGCAGACCGGATCATCGAGATCGACGACCGGAAATAACACTTTCGAGAACGGAAGTCCAGCGGAAACGCGAGAAAACCAGGATTTCCGTGACACGGAAATGGTCGCGAATCATACGAAAGACGAACGGGATGCACAAGCGGCGAAACGCGTGCAATATTATTACGCCGGAAGTACATCGGGGCAACCGGAAATAGCCTACGAGTACACCAGAAAAGAGGATTCGACAGCGCGACACGCGCGACAAGAAAACTACATCGACGTGAACGCGAACGCGAGCGTAAAAACGCGAAATTCGAAACCGGAAGTGACGACGCGAAACGCGCGACACGAGATAATCCGCGACCGGGAAACGCGAAGCGCGGATCGCGAATACGTGACGTACGTACCGTACCGAGAGAACGAATCCGAGACACGCTCAGCGACGGAAAGAGCGCGGGCGTACACGAATGTCGTGAACCGACAACCGGAAGTCGGATCGCGAAACGCGAATGAACCGGAAACAACGCGATACGTGAACGAACGATCGCTAATACAACGAAACAATGAATACCGACTACCGGAAGTCGATGCGCGGATTGCCCGGCAACCGGAAGTCGTGACACCGAATACGCGCGAAACCGGAAGTGACGCGCGGATCACATTTACGAACGATTGTACATACACGGTACCACCGAATTTCGAGATTAACAACCGAATTCCGACGACGCGAGACGAAAACGCGTACGCGAATTTCGCGAGATCCCGAGAATTCGACACGGCACCGGAAACGACACAGATAGTCCCGTTTTCGAATCTGCGACTACCGAAAGGAGGCTGGCTTCAGAATCCATTCGCGGATCTCACATTCCACGGAAGAGAAGGTCGACAAAATCCGATAAGATTTCTGGAAAATTTCGAGGGAATCGCCAGATACGAGAACGTCAGAGACGAAGACAAGTTACATTTCTTCGCGAGATGCCTGAAAGGCACAGCGGCGACGTGGTTCGCATTACAAAGACCAACGTCGTTTGAAGAAACAAAAGAAATGTTTAGACGTAAATTTTGGAACGTCAACGAACAAACTGCACTCAGACAGAAAATATACATGGGGCAGTACAAGAACGAAAAGACAAAATTGTCTATGGCGGACTACGCCTTATCGATGGCAAAGGAGGCGGAGACATTAACGCCACCGATGCCAGAAAGAGAGCTGGTGTTATGCCTAGCGAGGCATTTTTCCGAAAACGTATGCAGAGACTTACGACCAGCCATACTAACATCGTTGAACGAGATGACAGCGATACTTGACACGATCGAGAATGAAACTCGATACAAGAACTTGTTAACGGCACGTAAGAGAGCCGAACAAGCGAATACGGAAAGAACGGGTGGATCAATGACACCGAGATACAATTATCCACCTAGACCGGAAATGGCGAGGAGAGTGTACACAACGAATCGTCCAAACGCATATCCACAGCGACCGATTCAATTCCAGAAACCACTGGCGATTACGCAAGGTCCGAGCAACGCTACGACAAACCACCAAGCTAACAGAACAGACACGAGGGAACGGAATCGAGGCAGATGGATCGAGGATAAGTCTAAAAAGACATCGGGACGCAGAGTCCAAATCACGGAGTTACCAGCGTCGGACGAGGAGAATGCCCAACCACGTGTCACCAACTACAGAATGACATCCAGACGAACTCAGCCGGATGGTAAACCGACGGAGAAATCAAAATCGCGAGGAGTCGAAAAACCAAAAGCACGCGAGACGGCGAAAATAAAGAAAAATTCCGACACTGAGAGTGACGACGTAATGAATATTATAAGAACGAGGGAGATTCTACAAGATCTCGACGATAAATTGGCCAGAGAGCAAAAGAAAATAGTAAGAAGGAAAAATACGCCTCTGATCGAAATAATATTCGGAGACGTGAAAGTCAGAGCACTCATAGACACAGGTGCACAGATATCCGCAATAACGAAAACGTTATTCGACAAATTGCGAGATACAAAATTAAAAATTCAAATTTTACCGATAACAAAAGTATTGATAATGGGAGCGTTCTCAGACAGAGGAACCACCATCTCGAATAAAGCAAAAATTACGTTCTCGTACAACGAGCGGGAATTCGAGCATACGTTCTTCATCGTGGAGAAAATGGCGTACAAAGTCGTCCTGGGGATGGACTTCCTCACGAAATACAGGATGAGCATGACCATACGAGAAGCGACGGAAATCAAGTTCGAAGAACCCGACAAAGACGAGAGGGTAATGCTGAATAGCATCACGCAGGAAGAAGCGGATGAAATTTTGAACAAGATACTCGAAGAAAATTCCGAGATCTTTGAGAATGAAATCGGATTGATAAAAGGTTACGAACACAAAATCGAAATCACATCCGACAAGCCGTACAAAAGTAAGACGTACCCGATTCCGGAGGTGCATCGCAAGAAAGTGGCGAAGCACATAAGACAACTCGAGGAACAGGGTATAGTCCGAAAAACGAGTACGCAATATATAAATCCGTTAGTCGTAGTCGTCAAGAAAAACGGCGACATACGATTGTGTCTAGACGCGCGCGAGTTGAATAAGCGTAGCAAGAACGATCACGCTCAACCACCAACGATCGAGGAAGTTTTCAGAAGAATCGGACACAAAAAGGTGTTCACGACGCTGGACGTGTCCAAGGCATTTTGGCAAGTGCCATTACACAAGAAATCTCAACAATACACGGAATTTTTATTCGAAAATCAATCCTACGTATTTAGAAGAATGCCATTTGAATTAAAAACAGCGGGAGGATCTTTCACCAGAGCGATGCACAAGGCACTCGGTGAGGATTGCTCGAGCTTCCTCATAGTATATCTCGACGATATATTAATCGCGTCAAACAGCATGGAGGAACACATGCAACAAATAAAATTCGTACTGCGAAAATTGAATGCAGCCGGATTCCGTCTCAACAAAGACAAATGTGAGTTCGCGCGTAGCGAAATAAAATTTCTGGGTCACACGTTTAACGAGATAGAAGCCGAAAAAACCAAGAAACCAGACAATCGATCCAGAATTTCCAGAAACCCAAAAACAAGAAAGAGATACAAAAATTTTTGGGCCTAATAAATTGGGACAGACGCTTTATAAAAGGTCTGGCAAAATTAGCGAAACCACTGGAATCACTGTTAAAGAAAGGCAAGAAATTCCTGTGGGATTCGGAAAAGCAAAATGCATTCACAGACATAAAGAAGGCATTCGCAGACGCACCAAGCCTCTATCTCATAAAGCCAGAATATAAATTCGGCATTTATGTAGATGCAGCCAAGTCGGGGCTGGGAGCGAGGTTGTACCAGTACAAGGACGGCGAGGAAGAGAAATTCACGGTGGCATATGCGAGTAGGAGTCTGAAAGGCGCCAAAAACAATTATCAAGTTACCGAGCTGGAGTGCCTAGCGCTACTATGGGCGCTAAAGAAATGGCACACTCTACTCTTAGGACGCCACGTGAAAGTTCACACCGACCACAAAGCGCTAAATTTCCTTAGCACATGCGTACACAATAATCCACGCATAGCGCGATGGTTTAATTTCCTGAAGGAATTTGATCTCGAGATAGAGCATATTCCAGGAAACGAAAATGTCATAGCCGACACTCTATCCCGAAACAACGGAGAGGAGGAAGATGACGAGAGAAATCCCGAGATAGAGCGTATAGCTCTGATCAACAATTTCGAGGATGGAAACGACACCTCCGATTGGATCGAATGGATCAAGAGGGCTCAAGACAACGATCAAGAATTGCAACAGGCGATCCAAAACAATCCCGATCTATTTCCGCTAATAGACGAAATTCATCGGTGGATCGACAATGGCGGGGAGAAGATTCCGATACCAGACGGAATCAGATACAAATTGCTTCGTAAAATCCACAGGCTATTGTTACATTTTGGCACGGATAAAACGATAGCATACGCGCAAGAACTATTCAGCGTAAATAAATTGACGAAAGTAGCCAGAGATGTGGTGGCATCGTGCAAAATATGCCAAGCTACCAAATATTACACAAGGGCGACAGAGGGACAGCAGTATTACGAGCTCCCGCAACGCCCAAAGAAAGTATACTCCATGGATATATATGGTCCACTACCGGCATCGAAAGCCAGAGGAGCCGAGTACAAATACGTGCTCGTAATCATGGACCAATTCAGCAAGTACACGAAACTCTATCAGATGCGAGATCAGAAATTGGAGACGATTATACAAAATCTCGAGGAAAAATTCTTCCCCGAAATGGGAGTACCGGAAGAAATCCTGACGGATAACGGAGGCCAGTTTGTGACCCGCAGATGGGAGCAATTCGCGGAACAAGCGGGATTTGCGGTTAGAAAAACTTCGCCGTACAATCCACAGTCAAATCCAGTCGAACGAGTCATGAGAGAACTCGGAAGAGTCATTCGCACATATGCGAGCGAGAGACAATACACCTGGCAAGGCGTGATCCAGCGGACTGAGAACGTTATAAATGCGACGGTACATTCGAGCACGGGATACACACCGGTAAGATTGCAGAACGAGGAATATCAAAACCTACTGAACATCGATGCGAGATTACTGCCCGGCGAGGAGCAACCGCAGCCGTTGAGACAACGCATAAGAGAAGCCAGAGCGAATTTACAAAGAGCGGCGGACAAACGTAAGAAACAAGCCGACAAAAAGCAAATAGCGAGAGAGTATCAACCCGGAGACCTGGTATGGATCAAGCTACACAGAAGATCCGACGCGAGCAGAAGAGTCACGAAGAAGATCCATCTCGTGTACGATGGGCCGTACCTTGTGGCACAAGTGATACGTCCAAACGCCTATCTTATCGTAGACGGAAACGACCAGCCGTATACAACGCGCGGCAATTACGCCCGCACAGATCGACGGACGAACAAGACAAAAGCGATACCGAAGAGGAAATCGACGTGATAAACATGATATTAATCAACGATAACGATCTGGATCCACTACCCGACAATGGCGAGGAGGAACAGACGGAAGAATCAACAACGGACGACGAAGATGCGCAACATCCAATCAACGTCACGTATACCTGCAAGGTAAAACAGAGAGAATCTGATTCGTCGAGTAACGACGAGGAAGAAGAAATTGACTATTTAGAATTATACAATGTAAAACCGTCATGGATGAGAGACGAGAGGATCGAGGAGCAAGACACAACAACGCTCTCGAGTACCCCATCGATCTCCGAAGGATGCGATTA
Source organism: Aphaenogaster rudis (assembly GCA_003063815.1). Classification (NCBI taxonomy): domain Eukaryota; kingdom Metazoa; phylum Arthropoda; class Insecta; order Hymenoptera; family Formicidae; genus Aphaenogaster; species Aphaenogaster rudis. Next base: position 6,332 of record NJRL01001351.1, read on the forward strand.
TCCAATAATATTCGAAAATCCATGTTCATTATGCGGTAAAAAGATAGAAGGAAGAAGCTCGGAATCGTCCATAGATCCAACGGACGAGGAAGAGTATACGCGCAGACAAGACGCGCAAAACCTCGAAACGGGTAAATGCGAGATAATCCGGAAAGACCAAAAATCCAACGATGACGAAACTGAAACAAAAAAGTCACCCGCGGATAAAACCGAAAGCGCAAACCCGAGAGTAAAACGAAAACTAGCGAGATACTTACGTGACAAAATCCAACAGGCGAAAACAAGGGATTCGAAGAAAAAGTCACACGATGTCGACGCATCACAGATGACGAAACACGACGAGTCGAGCGAAGCAGTCCCGAGTACGAGCCTGGAAGAAAAAGAAAACGTTAGTATCCGAATAAACTTACCTGAGATAGAAGAGATGAAAATCCAGAACGAAGCAGCGACCGAAGATCATCGAGAATCCGAAGGAGCAGCAATTCTAAAAAACCGGAACCTGAAACAGAAAAAAGAAATATATTAAAACCGCAAACGGAAGAAGACGAATCACGTAAAGAAAATAAATACGTCGATTCGCACAGCGATATCGAATACGAAAAACGCGGTGAAAAGAGAAAACGCGGAACGCGTAAAAAACTAAAACGCGACGCAAAAGGCGAAAAGCGCAAACCAAACAGACGCATGTGCAACAAAATTCTCATGCAGAAGCAAAGCGTAAGATATACGCACAAAAAAGAACAGACGAGACAGAAAATAAGACTGTTCCGTCAAAAAGAATACATAATAATTAGACGAAAAATCGCCAAACGGTTAAGCGAACACGCTGCAGACGAGAGAAACGAGGATTCCACGAGCGACAGAGGAATCCAATGGAACGGACCAATAGCGAGCGAGCGCCGAGCGAACGAAGTCGCGCGACGCTGCGCAGGCGCGGCCCGAGCACGCGTCACACTCACCATAGACAGACACGGCGTGACAAGCGTCGAGTACAGTCGTACGAGCGCCGCGAGTGTGACACGTTGCGAGATAAATAATACGCGAATAATGCAACAAGCACAAGGAAGAGCCGTGAGCATCCTTAAGGTAAATCTACAAAGGATACCCGAAAGTGACAAGAACAGCGAGACGTCACAACAGATCCAGGAAATGGATCGGAAACCAAAGGAAAACGCCGACAAGAGGGCGAAAAGAAGAAGACAGCGTGAGGAGGAGAGAGAACTGAGAGAGTTCATTCAAAACCACACAAAGAAGAGAACTCTCGAGGGGCGTTTAAGCTCGAGAATAGAGCTGTTACGCGGGATCAAAGATACCCTATCGCCGGTATCGACGGAGAGCGAAGGTGAGATCGCGGAAGACGATCGCGAGCAAGACGTGACGCTCAGCGTTATAAGAAACGCGCAAGAGGCCCGATGTTTCAACACGACAACGATGGCGAGAACAGGTCTGGAAGACACACGCGGAGTTCTCACAGCGGAAGTAACATCGGTGATCGCCGTAAAAGATTTGCGTGACGTGCAAAATAGAACACCGCGCAAATATTGCGTATATTCGGAAGTAGCGAACGGTGTGATTACGACACATCGCGTGTGGTTCGAACCCAGAGAGGAACCGCAGATAAGTGACATCTCGGAAGTGTCCGATAATGAAGGCTTGTCGAATGACGAGAAAAAGAAGAAAGACGTCACAGAAAAACAAAAAACAGAAGCATCCAAACCAAAGGTGCTACAGATCGAAACGGTGCACAAAAATATAGTGAAGAATGTGTCGCAATTAGATACAAGCACCAATGTGCCAACAACGAAAGAGGCGCATCACGACGAAGAAGAGCCGACAGTAGACAGGAGAAAAGAAGAGATGCAGAAAACAATTTTCCGCAGAAAACCAAATAGAACGCGGAAAACAACGTCGGCGGAAACCAAGCCAAAGACGAAGGCGCAATTAAAACAGAGACATCGAACGACTGTCAAACGCGACTCGGGCGATGACGAACGAAATGATCCGTCGTTCAGAGTGCGCAGAAGAAAACAGAAAGCCCGAGAAGAGGACCACGAGCAAGGGCGAACGACAGCGTCATCCATAGATGAGAATGAGCGGCCAGGCGGCTTGCCGACCACTCATTCGGCGAGGAGTGTGCAACCGGCATTGCGTAGCGACCGCGGCAACATGAGCGACCGCTGCGCAATGGACGCTGCGGGAGACGCTGCCGGTTCGCAGAAGTTTGAGGCGAGCCGACGACCGAGCGAGCGCGAGGGGGAGACCGGCCTGCTGACACAAACGATCGTCGAGGAGGCGGACAGCGAGCGATGTCGGGACGAGGCATCGCGCGACGCGCGTCACGAGCGCAAGACGAGCAGCCACCACAGGGATGACGGGAGGCCGGAGACCGAACCCGCGAGTCGGGATCAGGGCGACGCGACCGAATCAAAGACGGTCGACCAGCATGACGAGGACGGCGAGGAGGATGAAGCGCGAGAGAGAAGCGCGCAGCCGTAGATTAGAAACGTAAGTTAGATTTAAGTAGTGATAAGCGCGACAGGCGAGCCGAGTGCGTTATAGACGGGGGTGTAACGCGTAGGGGGCACCCGTCGCCGGTACATCGGTTAGCCGCAGTAGTATAAGAACGTTTTAATGAGACCGGCTAGAAGCCGTTGAATAAGTTATATTTTATGTTGTGCCAAAAAGGTATTTTATTTTATTTTATTTCTTGGAAATAGTCCGTACGAGGGCACGTGCGGGAAAGAAGCGTTCGCGAGCGCGTAAGAAGAGAAAAGAGACATAGCGTGGCACCGCGGCACCGCGTTCGAGATGTGAGACGCGTGGAAAAGGCGACGCGAACGTCGAAAGTGGAACGATCAAACGATTGTCACCCGAATAGCGCGAGCGGGGCGAACGGGCGCGATGTGCTCGCACGGACGTGGGGGAGTCTGCCAAAAGTGACAGATTCCGGAGAGAAAAGTATAGGGCGGGGTTCAGGGTCGTAAGACGAACACGTCCATTAAATTTTATGCGCCGGAAGAGAGTTTTAGGCATGCGCGAATTTTCGCCTAAAGTGGCGAATTCCGCGACGACAATTGCATGGCGTTGTTCAGGGTCGAGAGACGTACGCGTTAGTGTAGTTTGACGCGCCGGAAGTAAAGTTCGGGCATCCGCGAGACTCGGGCGAGAAGGATTTCCGGGCAGGTACGAAGTCGTGACCAAAAGTGTCAGATTTCGGAAAGATGCGTACGAGGCGTTATTAAGGGCCACGAAACAAGTACGTACACATAATTTGGTAGACCGGAAACGAATTTCGGGCAGGAACGAAAATCTGCCAAAACTGACAGATTCGTGAGTTTAAGTGCGGGGCGTCGTTCAAGATAAGTGTACGAACGCGTCCATATAATTTATAGCAACCGGAAATGAATTCCGGGCATTTGCAAAACTTCGCCAAAAGGTGCGAACTCGATAATAAAGAATACGAAACGTTCTCGGGGGTCGTAAGATAAGGCTGCCCGTAAAAAGGGAACGCGATTCGAGTAACGGGGGGGGGAATCCCCACGACATTAATTAACGTCGCGTCGAATGAGATAAGCGACGTATTCATTATTTGACCTTTCTAACATCTTGGATAGAGTCAAGCGAGATAGAGTCAACGGAGGCGAGCGAGTCCGGGGCGCGCGACCAATCAGATCACACACGCCAACGGAACGGGTCGTGTGGAGGGGGCGCGACCAATAGGGCGCGAGCGCTAGAGCGAACGTGTCGAAGAGGGGACTTGGCTCGAGGAGTTGGCCGAGAACCGCGATAGCGTGCGGACGTGCGATCGTGGGCTCGGATGGAAATTAGAAATTTCCGACGATATTGCATCATCATCGAAAGAAGCGTAATTCGGCTTTCGTTAACAGTTCGGGGTGATTGTAAACGACATCGTCGCATCT
>NJRL01001353.1:1610-50373 GCA_003063815.1 Aphaenogaster rudis
GTGTGTGTGTGTGTGTGTGTGTGTGTGTGTGTGTGTGTGTGTGTGTGTGTATCTAATATACCTATGTATACACATGCTGCATACAGAAAATATAAGAAAAGGGTAAAATGAGCTATTTTGGCTATTGGAAACAATTGAAAAAAAATCTAATAGATTTAATGTTCCTTCAGTCTTGATTTTAAACACTATCTATGATAACAGTATGATTGTTACTAATATTTATAGAAATGGATCAATTTAAGATTTATCACTTGGTTGAAAAGGATTTGAGTGAATACAAAACTAGTATCGATACTTCCTGCCAGTACTATGAAAAATTATATAATATTTGTGGATGTCATATTGGATAGGAACATTGCGCTACAAACTCGTATTGATTTGAATATCTTTGTTGAAATAAACGTTACTTACAAATATGTCACATTATGCCCTGATATTTTGCATTTATAAAACGCAATAACACAGTCGTATATGGATTGTGGTTTTTATTTTGCAATTTTACACAATTTTACACTACATAACAATTTTGAGTAAAAAATTGAGAATCTCACAAGCGAAATAATATTTAATACATTCGAGTTTAAAATAAGTACACGCCAAGTTTTTCTGAAATATGAAATAATTTAATATTCTGAGATAAGATCTATGTTCCCACACATATATCATCTTTTTAGCGTGATATTTAAATGATAAAATAATAAGAACCCACAAAATCTCTTATCGTAAATTCCAATTCTGTTCAATTGATCACTGTTACCAAGTCACATTTTCTTAAGTTATCCTGAATGTCGTTTTCTACTTCACCTTATAGATTTTACTCTTTACGGGATAATCAGAAGATAAATGTGTGCTTTTAATCAGTACGCTTTATTTTGACCGCACATTGGCACCGTGTACGGTTGGGACAAAAGTATCTTCTTGGTTTTTTCATAAATTCACCGGCATCGCGTTGTCGGTAAGCTTTGCTACCCCTTCCTCGATAGCGGATACCTCCTCTCTTCGCTTCTTCCTCCTTTCGTTGAACGCGACAATGGAATATTCCACTGGGTACCTATTCCATCTGCCTTCTGCACTGAGAGGGGAAATCTCCCTTCTCTCTCTCTCTCTCTCTCTCTCTCTCTCTCTCTCTCTCTCTCTCTCTCCTTCTTTTTTCGTTGCGATAGCTTCTCCTGCCTTGGCTCTCCCAGGGCAGGAACGTGTATAGCGATTGGTAGCAACGATGATACGAATATTAACTCATATTTGCAAATGATCTAAGTCGAAACTTCAATTTTCATCGTATGGTATTAATTAGAAAAGTTTAAGCAATCGTTAAGCATCGTAGTAACTTCAATATCATATTTTTTTACCTAAAAGATACACTATAATAATAATAATTAATAACAATAATAATAATATGACATTATTACGCTTTCAAGATGATTGTTACATCTATATGTATAGTTATTTCGGAAATTGATAGTCGAAAAATGTATGAAATTAAACTTGCTCTGTTTAAAGAAAGGAATGTTTTACGATGGGCGCAATTTTGTTGCAGATAAAATCGCTTTCGGAATTCGTATTATTTTTTAAGTGGTTTTGGAAATGGAGTATAAATCTTTTTTATATAAATTAATTTTTCCAGTCGTTCTTTTCATAGAAGTATTATAGGACAGTGATAAGATCGATCTCGTATTTAACGAATTTTCACAATGTGTGCGATAGTGTCAATACGTACGCTCCTGAAATTCCCCCTCTCCGCTCCACCGTCCTTTTCGTTCCAATCTGACGCGGCAGTCCGCTATAGCGCCGACCAATCGGCTTGTTCGTTGCGCTGCCTGCGCTCTCGTAGACAGGCAGGGAGGGTAGAGGGTGAATTAGGCAGAGCGTACGTGTAGCGAAGCTAGAGCCTCGAGGCAAAGTCGGCAAAGTATAAGCGAGCGAAGAAAAAATTACGTTCGCTGCCAGAGTTTGAAAATCGCCGCTCCGGAACATTTGCCAGAGTCGGGATAAGGCGCGTGGAAGCGAAGAGTTGCAAGTTTCCGCGATCAACGTGAGAAAGGACTCTCTGTATTTAATTAATTCTCTATCGTGAAATATCTCCACTGTCGAAAATGAGCGTGCATGTCACGGAGAAGAAGGGCAATGCGCTCAAGGGCTCCAACGGACTGATCGCGACTATGGAGAACGAGGACGGTGACTGGCAGAATGGACAGAACCTTCTGGTAGTCACGCAGGACGCCCAGGGCAAGGAGCTCATCAGCCTAACCGACAATCAAACCATCAACGTGGCTGTAGATACCTATTGTTCGTACATTTTCTGAATATCGCTTCTTTGTCAAGGACGACAGTTTCAGGATCATTGGTTGACCTAAACGTCGTGTTAGGTTTTGTAGTATATACCGGTATATATCGGTTTAAATTTGCGATCAATGTATCGTGGATACAATATAAATCTGCTTGACGTTAATTCGATTAGATGTATTTGTTCTGTCATATTTTTATGATACCTACTATTTTGAGAGTGGAAAGGGGAGGTTGCCATTCTCTTTGTATGTTTAACCCTTCGTTATCACGTTTGTCTTTAATTTCTTTCTTCCTGGTTTACCGGTTTCTTTCTAGTTTCCTTTGTGTGTGTGTGTGTGTGTGTGTGTGTGTGTGTGTGTGTGTGTGTGTGTGTGTGTGTGTTTACTTGTATAACAATTCTAGCAAATAATCGGAGGAAACAGAGTAAAAAGTAAAAATATAAACGATTCCTGCTAACATAGTATAAAAATCTTATAATTTAAAATATATACTTATTGTTAGACGTACTGGTTGAATTGGGATCTGGTAGATCCAAACGAAAAGTCTTAGAATTAATAGATTTATATATATATATATATATATGTTATAATTTAATTAATCAGTTTTTAGTTTTTATAAAAACTTATTGAGAAACAACGGAAATATTTTCTATATTTACTACTGGATTTTGTGCTATTAAATGAAGTGAATAAAAGATAGGAGAGATTACGAAGTAGAGAAATATGTTGTTTCTTTGATGAAAACTTGTCAAAGTCAAAAGTGATCCAAATACTCCAATATCTCATACCGTGCCTTGATTTTTGTTTCAGGGTTGCTGGAACTCGCTCACAGAGAATATCAGGCGGGAGATTATGAGAATGCTGAAAGACACTGTATGCAGTTATGGCGACAGGAGACAAACAATACTGGGGTTCTTCTCTTACTTTCCTCCATTCATTTCCAATGTAGGAGATTAGAGAAGTAAGTAGTCTCTTATTGTCGTATTCAATCTTTGGTCATAGATATGTCACATATAGAGATGGGCATATGTCTTCAAATTGTTATATTTTGTCAATATATATATATATATGAAGTCATAACTTTGTACATTTTAGATCGGCGCATTATAGCACCTTAGCAATAAAGCAAAACCCATTATTGGCGGAGGCATACAGCAATTTGGGAAATGTGTTTAAAGAACGCGGACAGCTACCAGAGGCGCTGGAGAATTATCGTCACGCTGTTAGGCTGAAACCCGACTTCATCGATGGTTACATCAACTTAGCTGCGGCACTTGTAGCAGCTGGTGACATGGAACAAGCCGTTCAAGCTTATGTCACAGCGCTACAATACAATCCCGTGAGAAAATCGACATTACGAACATATATTACAGTTTAACTATTACTTAAACGTAAAACAAAGCATCTAAATGGCTTCTTAAGCTGCAGAAAACAAAGTTCTTGCTTCTAAGATGAAGTCAAGCATTATTCTTTATATGGTAAAAGTTATTACGTTAGTTATTACGCTAATAAGATTTATTTATCAGTCTTTGGTTCGTGTATGTGGATTCAAGAATGCATGACTTATTAGTTTAGTAAACCAGTATTTTATTGAATAAAAATTTTTTTATTTTGAACAAAATATAAATTATAGAAATAATTTATATATTTTGTCTGTTCCAGGACCTTTATTGCGTGCGGAGTGATCTTGGTAATCTTTTGAAAGCATTAGCAAGACTTGACGAAGCCAAGGTATGTTTTAGAGCTATTTCCACTAGCCAGTAAATTAATCTGACGTGTCACGCACATGTTCGCGAGCGTCTTTACTTCGATCAAGGTATAGACGGCGGAACTGTCGAGTAAGGAATAGTACATTACGCTCCTTGAATTATAACAGATTGCCACAGAAGTCTTTTAACTGTAAAAAGATATTTGCTCATCCTATCCTGAAAATTATATTACCTTTCCTCTAAATTCTTGAAATGACGGAAATTAATAATAATTCTGTGGACATCTCTGGATGAAGGAGAGCAGATAAATTAATTTTATTTGATCGTATGATACTTTTATTCTAATTAGCAGGAAATGTTCCGCCATCCTTGGGTCTTCATTGACATTTCTTGACGGAGTACAAATGCAACGCGCGTATGTGCACGAGCTACAGCGCTTAGTTCTCCGCGAAATAAGCGGACCGAACGGAATTCATTTGCGCCGTTACCACGAGAAGCTTTCTATCCTTGCGAAGCAACTTTCGCGCGGTGCACGATCTTCCATCGTTGAGATTGATCCGTAGATTGATCCGCAAGTTTCGAATCTTCTTTAATAGCTATCTCCTATGGAATAAGTATGTGAGAAATGTCGAGTGCATAATCGCGAGCTTTACATATTGAAGATCGTGCACATTCCTTCATCCTGTAAAACCAAAAGAACTGCGTTTCATGTCGTGAGCAGAATTGAATTTTTCAGAACGACATTAAGCGATGGTTTTAACATAAAACCCTAAACAATATAACAGCTTCTGATAGGCGCGTTCCAATCTGGATATTTTGCAAAAACTTGCGTATTTTTCTCTATTGAAAATAATATATTACTCAAAACAATTGAAGACTTGATCGGATGTTCTAAGAAAGAGAGATATGGATCTTAAGTTTTTAAGATAATTCTTTTTCTTTTTTTGACATGATTTTTGACATTAAACTTATATATATATTATAACATTTTAAAAGATCTCTTATAGTGTCAAAAGAATAAAGAAATATTTTATAGTGTTTAGGGGATTATTGTCAAAGTAACTGAAGAGAATATTCTTTCTAGCATTGCGCGTTTTGCAGCAACACCAAGTGCGTTTTGACTATTTTGAGGATTTATAGTGTTGCCGCAAATTATAAATTGTTTGCCAGTTTCATCTGAGTGGATTTTGATTCCACTAATCGATACCGATGGTTCTGGCAGCGCGCGAATGTAGTGTATGAGCTGATTTTATCTCTTGTTTGGGTTGTGCGAACTTACTGTTGTTATTGCAGCGCACATGCATTATCACGTGTGTGCTTATTCAACATTTCCATGTGATGACAGAAAGAAAGAGGGAGAGAATCTATGGTGTGTACGGTAATAGTGGCGCGAGATCACTTGACCAATTATTTAAATTAAATAGGAAATTATTATGTCGCGTTAAATCAGTAATGCGATAATATTTTGTCATAGCGACGGTCTTTAATGCGGGAAAAGATCATAGAGTTCAACATCTATAAAACTATTACTTCTAATATTAATATGATTGAATGATAAGAGAGAAAAAGATGTTGTTAAATAAGATTGTTAAACTTTATGTCTTTCTTTATGAATATATGATCATGATCTATCGTTAATCGGTCAAGTGGTCTATTTTTGCAGCGCGGCGCAGCGACGACCGGTGAGGGTATATCTATAAATACTATATTCGTTATATATTTATATATATTTTTTTTGGTTTGCATTGTTTCTGACGGCAAATGTTTCGATGTATGATCGATAAATATGATTTATAGATATGCTCTTATTCGATCCTGAAAATGACAGCAATGAAGAAAGCTTCCCGTGACACTTCCCGCTATTCCTGAGAACTGGCTGGTACGCTCGTTCGTTTCTTGCCGAGCTCTTTCAGTCATCTACTTGTACCATGACAACGTAAAATAATATAACGCAACTCTTTCACATTGTTTTTTTCTAAATAACGTCGGATAATTAATAGAACGTTTATAAAAAGGAAAGAAATGCGGCTCGTGTTCCGCGATTGCGAGAGACGGGAAACAGCAGCAGCTGGCTGATGAGTTCGGCGAAGCGTGTCCTTCACAGGCACGTGAATTATCAACTCTTTGTGTACACACGTATACAGAAAGTAAAAAAAGATGATAAAAGATAAAAGACAAAGATTGAGGCGAAGAGTAATCAAGTGAAGAGACATTAACGCAGCTGTCTTATTGTTGTGGATGGGATGATCAACTCTAGGAGGGGATGTGCAGGAGCAATGTGAGGTTGGTCGGTTACCGTGCCGCTTCTTCGTCAAAGGGTGAATCTGAATCTGGTTATTCAGTAACACACTGTCTCTCGGTCTAAGTTTATTATGAGAGCTTGCAAGCCGTACCTACCGAGACAACCTACCGAAGGGTACACTGCAGGTAAAGTAATTCCCAAGGCCGGTCTCTAAAGACCCTCCAGTCTTTCTCGACTCGTCCTGTCAAAAAAAAAATCAAAAGTCCCCCCATCCTATCCTGTTGGATACCGCGAAGTAATTTTGTGAAAGACAACTGATTATTTTTAGGGGTTTACATGTAATATTCATTAACATTATGCGAGTGAGTTTTTTTAGATTGCTTAAATCTACTCTGAGATCTTATACAAACAACTTTTCTAACATTGTCATACAAGATGATATTATCTCTATATTACAATATTATTACTTCAGATTCATCGCTTGTTCTGTAATAATATTGGTATTCTTATCATTAAAATTATTTCCAAAACTGATACATATGCATATATATCCTATGAGTAGCTTTGCATTCGATATATTTATCAACACTAATTTTTGAAATGTTTTATTAATAGCAAATAATTTGTTGCATTTTTTGCTAAATGGTTAATGGTTTTTCAGTATATCTTCAATAAGCTTTCTTTATTTAATTTAATATTAAATTTTATCGGAAAATGTGTACGGATTACTATAATCGTGATAGCCTCAATTCGGTAGCATTATATCGCGTACTCCCCAACTCCTTTCCCGCTCTTTTTTTTCCTTTAATTCCAGGTACCGCACCTTACAGAGACCGGTCAACTGTAAATGCCCTCTTATTGTTTAGGTACGGATTACTCTGTTCAATATCAATGCAGCCCACCTCTCGGTACGCGCGATGATCATCCACGCCAAGTCCTTAGAGTCGTCATCCTGTCGTCGAAAGTCCTTAAGATCATTTTTATTTAAAGATGAAGAAATTGTTTCTCGTCGATAAGCTTTCTTTCGTTAATCGTGAGTCTAGAAGAGACTGAGTCGACTTGATTTTGGCGTACGACTTTCAGCGTGCGATCGAGTCCGCCGAACGCAATTTCGGAGACTTTACATGCACCGAAAGTCGCGCGTTCCAAGATGACGCCTCTAGCGCGCACCTAAATACCTTTTATCCTGGACCTACCTGATTCCTATCCGAGAATGAATTGTTGACCATTCGGGAGGCAACCTTCATTCATTCTGTTTCCATTCCTTGCCGCTTTCTTGCCCTTGACAAGCACAAGAAGGGCGAACTTCAAGATCGACGACATTAAGAGGACTAAGGAAGAATCCAAAAATTGAATGAATTATGAAGATTGTAATTATATTAAGAAAACATGGCACATGATATAACAAGAAAATGCCGAACTTGTAAATTCATATTGTTTTCTATATCTCTGATATACACAGATATGACAATTTCGATATGGCATACTTTTGTTTTCAGGAAGTGAATTAGATCGTAGTAGAAAATTTATTGATATTGGCGTGTTAAGTACATAATTTTTATGTATGGTTTTATCCAGGTTTATATTCCTACAGATTTTTGGTTTTATATATTTTTGTTTTCACGGATTATTGTTTCCACAGATATCTGCCTGGATTTTTGCTTCCGCTGATCTTGGATTTCATGATATATTAAATTTAATTTAAATATCTTATGACATATTCTTCTATGACTCTTTTTTATTACTTTTAAACTACTGCGTTTACATTACTACATCCACAGAATGATGGAAAATAGTTCAGAATTCAAGAGGTATATAGTACTCACTAACATAAGTAGAAATTATTTAATCTACATTAACGAAAGATTGATGCAGAGTTAAAACAATTTTTTATTAGATATTTTAAAACTTCTGACAAGTCTCTAGCAATCTTCTACATTCTTAAAGTCTACTAGTCTTGGTTCCTAAGGATCCTAAAATCTGAAAAAAATGATAATTATCTCACGAACACAATCACACGATCGTAAGAAATTGTGGAAAGACTAGGGCAGCCCTAAAGAGACAACTTAAAACTGTCCAACGTTTGAAGATAGGGAGAAGAGACATGGTGAGGAACGGAAACAGAAGTGATACAGGGTGGCAAAATATATTCTTTTGCCTTCGAGATTAACGACGAGAGGATGAAGGGAGAGTGTGTGAAAGAGAGAGAGAGTGAGAGAAGCTGCGGCGCGGCGATGGGAGGTCGGGCATGTCGCGCGGCGCGCGTCCCTTTGAGTTCGCGAATAAAACCGCTATAAACTGCATTCTGTTTCTCTAGGCCTGCTACTTGAAGGCGATCGAGACGCGACCGGACTTTGCGGTTGCTTGGAGCAATCTTGGCTGCGTATTCAATGCACAAGGAGAAATATGGCTGGCGATACATCATTTCGAAAAAGCGGTTGCCTTGGATCCTAATTTTCTAGATGCGTACATCAATCTTGGAAATGTATTAAAGGAAGCTAGAATTTTTGACAGGTTTGTTTCTATGCAAATTGATAATTCATCAATCATTTTTTTATTTTTTAAATGATATGAGTTGGGTATGGGGGGTGATAATGATCCCAAATAGTCAAATCTGTCAAAAACATGTTTTGCAAAGTGTCTGTTATAAATTTTGTCGGCAGAATGCCAGCAAAAGTATAATAAAAACTGCTAACAGGATATGATGGCAGATCGATTGTAGAAATCGAGCAGAATTTGTCATTTCGTAAGTATTTAAATGTTACGAAACTGTCAGATTATGGCAGGTCCTGCTGGCGGAACATAAGCTTAAAACAGACGCAATTGATGCAATATTCTGTCCGAATCTGCTGGCTAATTGCTAACATTTTGGTTACTGGGACATGTTGTTAAGAAAGAATTTTTTTCAAATAGTAATATAAATAATATCTCTCTCTCTCTCTCTCTCTCTCTCTCTCTCTCTCTCTCTCTCTCTCTCTCTCTCTCTCTCTCTCAATAGTGAAATTTTGATTTTATTCATTTACAAAGTGACAGTCTTTTCTACGTTTGTACGTTTACTATACATGTAATGTATTTATTATATATATATATATATATATATATATATATATGCTATATAACTTTGAAAATTAAGTATGACGATTTGGCACAGGTTTAACGAATGAAACTTGAACAGCAAGCTTTCTATCTTAAGCTCAAATCCCATCACTTCCAAGTCAATATTTGTTTCACGAGAATTTAAATGGCTCAGATTTGTGAAAAATGATACACGAAGAAATATTACACGCACAGTGTTGATCAACCAACGTCTTGAAATTCTTGTCGTCGGTTTTAAAGTCTGTGCGAGATTAAAAGTGGCTTTAGTTATTCCATTGATGCATGATGATAAAATCATTAATGGTTAGTCCAAAGCCATACAGTTTATTTTGCCGATTTTAAACAAAATTATTATCTACATTTACTGTTCTTTCTTTTGACGCAAATATAGAATGCAAAGATATATTCCGTACATTTTTTATATACATATATAAATATATATACAAGATATAATATTTCTGAACTTGTTGAAATTTTGAAAAAAAAGAGAAAATATTGAATGGCAAAATTGTGTGAACATTACCAACTTAACATTCGCGTTTTATGCACTTGGAAACAGGCACTTGGATACGGCGCATGAGCTGTCGACTCAGCACCGAGGATCGATATTTATGTAACATCCTTTTCAAGTTCATCGTCCTCTGCGTTCAAACGAGAATTCGGACAATGCACCGTTTTTTTTCAAACGCAATTTTTAAGCACAGCATTTCGCATAATTAATATTCTTATTTGCATTAATTTACATCAGACTTTAGCTATTTTATCAATATTTCTGGTAATAAAGTACTCTTAGTTTTACAGAGATTTTATTAGAGATCTAGGCATATATGATCCAGATCTGTGATCACGCATATTTCTATTCTTAATTCCCTTTTTTTGCATATAAATGTATGATTGATTGTAAAACCGCTTCTATGACAACGCGACACGTTCATTTTTCATTCTTCTCTTCAACTACATGGTGCCCGTTGGTCTATTGATCTTCGACAAGATTCTCCCGAAAAACGGTTGAAGAAAAAACAGAAATTTTGACATCTTTTGTAGTACTATCTTTCAATGTCGACTCTACGCGATCGACATTGTCAACTACCACTTGTACATACTTTCACATCCAAACATTTTAATTCTCGATTGATATTTTAAATAAAATATCTATTTCGTCATCACAGCTGAGAAGGCAATGATAGCAATGAAAAGTAATTGATTTTTGTGCAGCTAGGTATTTTTGCCTTATTGGTCTAGAATTTATATATATACATATATATATATATATAAGTAAACTGAAATAAAAGTAACTGAAATAAAAAAATCTATACAATATAATTGATAATAATAGATTGAATATGCGTTTATCCGGCTCCGAGGTTTTCTCACGCATAAAGTGGGAGGAATTCGAGGACAACTATCGATTCCAAAAGCCGCTCCGCCCCCATTGGAGCCCTTCGCCTCCCGTTGTGGGAGGATACGCGTGCCCGTTCAGCTTTCATTCGCTCGCGAGTTAAGCGGCCTTCCTCCGGCTGCTAACATCTCCCGGAGCTGACCCATCTCCCAGGATCCGCACGCCGAAGGATCCGTATTTGTGTAATTCCTGCTTTAACTCCTGCCACCTCTCTCTAGACATCTGTGGATCCTAGGATAAGTAAATCCTAGATCCACGTGTGTCCAAGGATCTGCGCAGTTCGTGCTTGTGTGATTTTTATTTCGATTCTTACGCTTAAATATCAGTGAATCGAAGATCCGCATATCCAAGGATCCGTACTGATTTACTTTTTGTTTCAACGTGTGCATTGAGAATATTGGTGGACCCATGGAAACGTAGAAGATCCAAAAATCCGTGTTTCCCGTTCATATTCGTACATTTAAAGATTCGCGTTTTACATAATTTTTGCAACTTTAGGATCGTTTTACATAATTTTTGCAACTTTGGAGATTACATCCAAAGAGACTGGATCCAATTGGATCCAAGTTATCGCTGAAGGATTATCTGTTTCTAACAAATCTGTGGATCCACACAACATTTTGTGCTTTATGATAATCCAAGATTTCGCGAACCCGACCCTTGAAAAAATCCTTGTTTTCGCGCATCCTGCATGAAGGTCGTGCTTTCAAGAACTCCTCTTCCCGAGAATCCTTAGATTCAGGATTCTTTTGCATTCCTGTCTCTAAGGGTTTACTCATCTAACGTGCCGCGTCGTCAAAAATCCTTCCTTTACACTCGGATCCGTGGTCTCGGGGATCCGCGGATCCAAGACAGCCGGGATGGGGAAGGAATGGACTGCCAGTGCGTGGTCGTCTATACGGTGATCTCGCCTTCGACCACTATCGCGCCCGCGCTTCGCGTTCAAATAGAAGATACTCTCGCGCGACCCTCTACCTCTGGATGCGTCTCCTGGATCAGGCGCTTCGTTAAAAGGTTCATCAGACTCGTCTCTATAGCGCCGGGAGCTATATTAACAATTAGTTTCTACAATTACGATCGAATTGATAGAAATAATAAAAACAATCTTTTTTTTATTATAGAGACAGAGAGAGGGAGGGAGGGAGGGAGGGAGGGAGGGAGGGGGAGAGAGAAATGGTGTTTATTTAATATTATTGACATTTGATCCTTTCACAAGCTAAGCCTTTATTGCAAAAATGATCTGAAATCAACGATCGTTCTTTAATTATCAATTGTTACAGAGCTGTAGCCGCATATCTGCGCGCGTTAAACCTCAGTCCTAACAATGCAGTTGTACATGGAAATTTGGCGTGTGTTTATTACGAGCAAGGGTGAGTTAATATTTTACGTTTGTATTTACAAGAGGAATTTACGATAGATTTAACGTAATTTTGGTAAAACAAAGCAGAACGTCGGCGTTCTTCCGGGAGAAATAAGTAATCGGGAATTGCGTAATATTATAGGCTCATCGATTTGGCCATCGATACGTATCGTCGTGCTATCGAACTACAGCCGAATTTCCCTGATGCGTACTGCAATCTGGCGAACGCTCTCAAAGAAAAGGGACAAGTGGTCGAAGCGGAAGAATGTTACAATACCGCCCTCCGACTTTGTCCCACACATGCGGACTCGCTTAATAACTTGGTACGGGATTATGTCATTTTAACTTAACATTAATGCCAGAAGAATAATTAAACAAGTTTATAATGAAATGCTTTCTTCAGGCCAACATAAAACGCGAGCAAGGCTATATTGAGGAAGCAACTCGCTTGTATCTCAAAGCCCTGGAAGTATTTCCTGAATTTGCAGCCGCACACAGCAATCTCGCCTCTGTCTTGCAACAGCAAGGCAAACTGAACGAGGCATTGATGCATTATAAGGAAGCAATTCGCATACAACCGACCTTTGCCGATGCTTACTCGAACATGGGAAATACACTGAAAGAAATGCAGGATATACAAGGCGCTTTACAGTGCTACACTCGTGCTATCCAAATCAATCCGGCCTTCGCTGACGCTCATTCCAATTTGGCATCGATCCACAAGGATTCCGGCAACATTCCCGAAGCGATTCAATCTTACAGAACAGCACTCAAGTTGAAGCCAGACTTTCCAGATGCCTATTGCAACTTGGCGCACTGTTTGCAAATAGTGTGCGACTGGACTGATTACGAAGCCAGGATGAAGAAGTTGGTGTCTATTGTTGCTGAGCAGCTAGACAAGAATAGACTGCCTAGTGTGCATCCGCATCATTCCATGCTTTATCCTTTGTCTCACGAATTCCGGAAGGCTATCGCCGCTCGGCATGCTAATCTTTGCATAGAGAAAGTAAGTCCCCTTATCTAATTCGGTAAATCTTTTTTATAGCAATTATACACACTCTATTGAAAATAATTAATATTCTATTCTGTTTACTGTTCCATAGATATTTTCAGTATTGATAATTACTTATATATTAATAAATCTGCACATTGCAGATCCATGTTCTTCACAAACAACCATACAAATATCCGCGTATAATTAGTACGCGATTGAAGATTGGATATGTTTCGTCGGACTTCGGCAATCATCCGACCAGTCACTTGATGCAATCAATCCCTGGCTTACACGAGCGTGAGAAAGTCGAGATCTTCTGCTATGCGCTTAGCGCGGATGATGGCACAACTTTTCGTGCGAAAATAGCACGAGAAGCCGAGCATTTTGTCGATCTCTCTCAGATTCCATGTAACGGCAAGGCCGCCGACCGCATCAATGCCGATGGCATCCATATTCTAGTGAACATGAACGGCTATACAAAAGGCGCCAGGAATGAGATCTTTGCTTTGCGACCGGCACCAGTACAGGTCATGTGGTTGGGTTATCCTGGTACTTCTGGTGCAAGTTTTATGGACTATCTTATCACGGACGAGGTCACTTCGCCGTTGGAGCTTGCCAGTCAATACAGCGAGAAACTTGCCTACATGCCACATACTTACTTCATCGGCGATCATAAGTACGTACATTTTTTTCACTTATTCGCGATTTTTTTTTTAATAAACATTGAAGCTGAAGTACAGAGGTTACATAGCTGCATTCTTGTAAAATCTCATTTCACGAAATTGTATGGTTAGCCATTTAATAAAATTATACTTATTTACTCTTAGGCAAATGTTTCCTCATCTGAAAGAACGTTTAATCCTAACGGACAAGTTGAATCACAAGGGCAAAGTAGCCGACAATGTGGCGGTAATCAATGCCACGGATCTCTCTCCGATGATTGAGAATACTCTGATAAAGGAGATTCGCGAGGTAGTTGTGCCGGACGCCAAAAAGCAACCCGTCGAGATCTCACTTAAAGTTGCCGAGTTACCAACTACTACTCCGATTGAAACAATGATCGCTTCCGGCCAGTGTCAGATGTCCGTGAATGGCGTCGTTGTGCAAAACGGTATGGCTACCACACAGGTGAACAACAAAACTGCCACGGGCGAGGAGGTGCCTCAGAATATTGTGATTACAACCAGGCAGCAGTACGGCTTGCCAGAAGATGCTGTCGTTTATTGCAACTTTAATCAGTTGTATAAGATTGATCCGCTTACTCTTCACATGTGGGCACATGTGAGTGAGGACAGAGCAATTTTGTGAAATATAAATTTTCGCCAAATTATCTTAAATATACAAACATTTCATTTTAGATCTTGAAACATGTGCCAAATTCCGTGCTGTGGTTGCTACGTTTTCCGGCAGTCGGCGAACCTAATCTCCAAGCAACAGCACAACAATTGGGTTTGACACCTGGCAGAATCCTGTTTAGTAATGTCGCCGCTAAGGAGGAACACGTGAGACGAGGCCAGTTGGCCGATGTATGTCTAGATACACCACTTTGCAATGGACACACGACCAGTATGGATGTTTTGTGGACTGGAACGCCGGTAGTTACGTTACCGGGGGAAACTCTAGCCTCTCGTGTCGCAGCTAGTCAATTAAACACTCTTGGCTGTCCCGATTTGGTGGCGCGAACAAGGCAGGAATATCAAGATATAGCTGTTAGACTGGGTACTGACAGAGAATAGTAAGTATTTTGACATTGTGACATTTCTCTGAAGAAATTCTGTGAAGTTTTTTTTTCAATAGAATATAATATATAAAAAGTTAGCAACATAATGAACTTAATCTTTTCATTTACCAGCTTGAAAGCAACAAGGGCTAAGGTTTGGAAAGCTCGATCAGAAAGCCCACTGTTTAGCTGCAAGCTGTACGCCGTAGGCATGGAGATGTTGTATACAAAGATGTGGGAGCGTTACGCACGAGGAGAAAATCCTGATCACGTTTCGGCTGTCGATAAGAATGACAGTCAAAAGTCATCGAGCATATCTTCTTAAGACATTTGACGACTTGTCTTACTTATTCAGCTTCAATTTTGCGATTAACGATTTCTCTTCCCTGGAAATTTTAGCATTGCAATCATGGCTAATATATCTATTCCCAATGAGATCTTGTATAAATTTCGTATCTCTGTTGACTACTGTTTTGTACGATAAATTCACGGAGCTTAAGCTAGACAGTTGATATTAATATATACATTTACACAAGATTTCATATAATACTCGCGCTCTGTCCTTGTTATTTATGATTTTCTTTATGTCATATTTGCGCGTTTGATTAAAAATCAATCGAATCGCATTTCGTGAAGAATTGACAAAATTATGAAAAAGCAATTTTATTCACACATGTACAAAATTAAGGCAATGTTGAAAATAGTAGCAATAGAAATTATTGGTGAATATTCTAACGTGTATAGAGAAACAGTATTTCCAATATCTTATTTTCTATTTATGCTTTTCTGCAGAATGATATCTGAATAAAATATTGATAGTGGATTTATCGAATTATGAAAAAAAATTTTTTTTTAATTTGAAATTTTGATGCTCTAAGCGCCAAGAATTTTAGGGAATTGCAAAAATTGGGTATCTTAAAAATTAGACATCAAAAACTTTAAAAGAAGTTAATATACAAAATTTTTTAAACAGAATTTAAAATTTTTTCGCAAATTACATTACTACTGCAATACTAAACTGTAATCGAAAATCCACTGCTGTATATTTTACTTGTGTTATTGCATTCGTCACATCAATTTGACGAATATGAACGTGCTATCGAGATATGCATCCTCGCTTTCTATAGGCGACCTTTAACGCAGGAATATTTTGCGTGTGTGATTTGCTGAAGAACGCAAGGATACTTGACAAAGATTAGAGTTTCGTATACTTTACTGTATCGTTCTCTTTCCATCGCAAAAGTATAAAGGCCGCAGCCTTTGATCTTTACCATTCTAAAATTTGAAAGTTTAGAGAGACTCTGAGAAACAAAAAGCTAAAAGGAAAGTCTGAAATGCAAAAGATTTGCAAAATCTTGTCCAAATTCCAGTAAACCAAGAATTGAAGATGCAAAGGACCCAATTTTAATCAAACGAGGAGAACCAGAAATCTCTTTAAATTCGAATATCTTTTTAATCGAGATTCCAAGGATATAATAACCCAAAAATTATAATAAAAATCATGAGTTGCTGAAAATCTGAGAGATATGTAAAAGAATTGGAAGAATTTGGAGATAGAATACTAAAATGAACCTAAAAAACATCTAGAAATTTTAATAATCGAATGCAGAGGTTGAAATCGAAATAATTTTGCTAGTAATTGGTATCACATATACTTTTATTTTTATAAAATAGTAATGTTAAAAGCTTTTAAAAAATATATCAGTATTTGATGTCTAGTGTGTCGGTACAATCAAATTTTTAAGATTTTATAAGAATAAAAGTATACACAATATAATTATTAATAAAGTCATTTCGGTATTTATTCTTTGATTGAACGCGTTCCATTATCCAGTGTTGGGATTCCTTCAAGCATCGGAAGAATAAGGTATTACTTAACGGCCACGGACAGCGTATATAACACAACTGTATTATATCGAACGACTAATGATAATATTCATGTAAATATTAAGGATAATTGTTAATTATTTACGTTAGTCCAATAGCGGATATTGTGCGATTCGTGGTACTGACGAAATGGTAGAGAGATAAAAAAAATATTGGACTGTAGCGAACTGATGGATGTGTGTAAAGAATAAAAACAATGAATGAAATGATCTTTCACAGTTTGTGCGTCGGCATTGCACAGCCTGTGATTTCAAACATTTGTGTCGACACTTATACATCAGTAGTGCGATGATCTTGTAGTCGACAGAGCCGTACTTCGAAGGGCAGCGAGTACTAAGGGACAATTGCGTTCATAGTGTAATAATCGCTCAAGTATAACTGTATTATATTTTCAATATGCTAAATATAAATATAATCCATCGTTGTATTTAATTTAATTAAATAAATATATGGGTTATACGAGAATTATACATGACCGTTGAAATTTATCACTATTCGAACTCAACGTTGCGATCGAGAGCGGCGTTATCAAGGAAGGTGCATACTTAATTATCCATTGGATAGTTTACGTTTACAAATCTACAAAGCATACATTTTTGAATGAAATTAGCTCCACTCGGTCTCTAGTAGTTACAAGTTACAATGCCTAGAAACAAGGCGTCGTTTTTTTTTTATATTGTTTTTTGCAGCTTGCTGGATTTAGAAGATCCGCGACTTTCGTTTAATGTTTAATGAACGCCGTGTTAAATGGCTGACTAAACGCAAGTCTGGTTTAAACGGTATTGACGTTATTTTTTTGCAGAGAGGCCATATTAGCATTGATTTCTTTCTTTCTAATTCCGCCAATTTCCGATAGATGACGCGCGTATTAACCATACGGTCGCAGATCGCATTCCTCTATCATATTCAATAGCCAGCAGAATAGCCTATCCGCCCACCGTCGCTCGGGACTATCAGGGACTATCAGCACTCAGCACCGCTCTCGATAGTCGCTATTTGTTAAACGTCGGTTACGTGGCAGATAAAAGCATTGTAATGCGGGCGTTTAGGTTTCATGACGTGCGCTTATCGCGCATTCGCATGAGGCCTGACGAATCATTTCGCGCCTCGTCGCGAGATGGATACACTCACAATCAGAGAATATATTATGATGTCATATCTAAAAGATGTTTTAAATTTCGAAAACATCTCATGGAGAAGATGTCTCTATCGAAAAGACATCATTATGAGGTCTTTAAGACATTTCATGTTCCAATTTATGGCTCTGAGACATTGTTTTAAGGTTGTTATCTCTAAGTGTCTTAATTATGTGGAATCAGTTTTAGACATTTCATGGCAAAATTATGCGGAAACACGTTAACAGGAAGAAAACATGAGAGAGGAACTGAAAAATTACATATTAATACATCGATAATTTAATATTTACATAACTTTACGATCTATCTAGTTATGTAAGTATTGTATAGGTTATGTAAGTATTAAATCGATATTAACATATCGATTTATCAAGTAATTTTAGCTTCTGTCCGTCTCGTGTTTTTCGTATTAATGCATTTTCTTGTTTCGCAAAACTTGGCTCTTTTGTCGTTGTAATACCGAATGATAAAAGATATCGATGTGCCAGATTTCAACCGACATTAAGCCCGTTCTACATTAGTCGCAAGTCGATCGCAAGCTTATTGCGACAGCCAATCAGAAGCGTCAATAGTACCATTCTAGCTTCTGATTGGCTGTCGCAACAGGCTTGCGACTAATGTAGAACGGGCTTTAAACATATTTTTACAGACCATGTTACGGCCATGCTATATACATATGTATATATATTCTAATCAATTAATGTTACATTCGGTATTGTAATCTTAAAGATATATTTAAGATGTCTTTTGGTAAAATTTTAAAAACGTCTTAAGAAAGACGTTTTTGAAATAATATTTTTTGGGCAAGCGCACTTTGCAGTGCGCTAAAAATAAAAATATAGCCGCGGCACGTTATTACTTTTAACTTATGTAGCGTATAATGTATGAAAAATTCAATTGCCAGAGATTATGAGAGCCGTTTCCTCATTGCAGCCATATTGAATTATAATAGGCGCGTTCGGAGAGCGCGCTATCAGCGCTATTGCGTTATTCTATCCTTGTTTTACGTTTAATGAACGATAAAGATAGAATGACGCAATAGCGCTAAATAGCGCTGACAGCCTGCTCCCTGAACGCGCCTAATATATATACATATCGGAAGTCGTCGACATCGAATTCTTCTTTGCGCTATACGTTCAAGTAAATTAGTTATTTTGATATGTCATTATGCGTTCGTAATAAATAGATCTCTCGACTCAAACTATTTAAATAGATTGAGAAGAAACATGCTGAGAAAACTCGCTAATTGTATTTATCCTGCATTAGTATAGCAAATACATATAGGTATAATTCGATTCACGTGTGTCCCACATTTCCAGCGAAAATGGACCTTACGAATAGTCGATCAGTATTTAGTATTTATATTAATCTACAAAATCGAAAAAGGAGTCTGCGGTATGTTTCATTAATCTGTACTGTCGAACCTGCGTGGCGACATGCGAGGTAATTAATTTACTTCGATATGTATCTGCAGTACAAGAGGAAATGATTCATGTGATTTCTCCTTTCTCGTTTCTGGCATTATGATTCAATATATATGGCTACGGCGGAAAGACAGGGATCTTAAATGCCAAATTAAAGTGATGACTTAAACGCCGACAATGATTCGGAAATGAAAATGTCGGGGATTAATTACGTCTCTCCAGATCATTCTATATAAACGCAACTACGCGGGACATGCGCAAGTCCCAATTCTTGCTTTTGGCACAGCAGCGGCACTGCGATCGCGTTTCATGCGGCCCTTAGGCGCAGTATCGATTTCCGCTACCTTGCGAGGGTGAAACTGGGTCGCAAGTACCCTTCCCACAGGGAGCAGCCGCTTGCTTTTCTCCCTCCCTGTGCACGTCATTTTATATCATTCTCTCGCTCTTACCAGCTCATTGTTAAATTTGTGCCGTTGTTGTTGCTTTTATTGATGTGGTTAATAATAATCAGAACAGGATGTATCCCTAAGAATATATCCCGTCATATTTCCGATATATTACACCGCTACCGTTGTGTTATATCGTTTACGTTGTTCCGTTTTTATTCTTTAACACATTTTTTTATTTGATATACTGTTAAATTGTAAGTGATTATTTATGAATGTCAGGGACTCGTTCCAGATCCTGAATAGACTTCAACGCGTCTATATATATATATATATATATACTCGCGCGGCCCATTTACTCTCTACTTCTCTCTACTTCTGACCCGTATATTTCATTGGTTCCCCTCCTCCATCTCTTCTTCCTTTCTCTCTTTTCACAGTGGCAGGCACAACAATTTTCAGAAACTAACATCACGCTTGAATTGAATTAATTTGCAATTGCAATGAAAATAAATTACGATAGCTATGTTCTCGAGATTACGAATGTATGTGTGTGTGTGTATAATAAAATAATAAAAAATCTACAAGATAATGTGCAAACCCTCTATATCCGGATTGTTAATAAAATATGTGTTTTTTTTACAAGAAGAAAACTATCCGATTTCTTGCCTCGAGTTACGCCATTGGGACGGGGGGTTCATTCTTTATGTACCCCCTTCGTCTCTATCTACATATTCTACCATCCCCCTTCTTCTTGATCTTCAGTGTCACGTGGATAGGCTAGTAGGCTGTTAGATAGCGAACGTTCGCCCCTCTGCCCGGGGTAGTTTGCTCGCGTTTGCGTTTCGTGCCTCGGAGGGTTGCTAGTGGGTGGGGGAAGGGGGCATCTTTGACATAAATAATCAGTAGTGGAGCACCGCGGTGCCGGTCTGGTCGCCATAGCAACGACATCGATCGAGGCCTACCAAGAGGTCGAAGCTGAGCTACCCTCCTTTTTTCTTCTTCCCTTGCTATCTTACTTCGTAATCCTTCTCTTGCTCTACTCGATCCGTCCACCGATAGGGTCGGCTCTTCCGCTCTGTTTTCTTAACAATTCGCCTCAGCCGCTTCCGCTTCCTGATCTTCTAGCCATCTGGCAGGGATAGCACATGGATATTACAGAAATTTCGCACGCGGCAAATATCGCGTGTTGCGTAATTTACATTAATTATATGCATGTTAGAAATGCGTGTACATACGCACACGTGCGCGCGCGCGTATATTCTGTCTTTTACAAATTATTCAAAAATTGTTGATATTTTTTTAGAAAATACTATTCTTCTAAAACAAGATAAACTCTGAAAATTTAAAAGAATAGTATTTTTTAGATTACATACCTACACATTAAAAGACTAGGGTGTAGAAGAATAGTATTTTCCATTCATACCAAAAGTTTTTTAAATAAAGTGTAAAATAAACAAATTAACTTGAAAAAGATGAATGGATTAAATTAAGAATGTTAAAAAGAGTCGCGCTACAAAAGATTAACGAATATTTCAACTGAAAAGTTTTCTTTAAAGTGTACAATGTCGTAGCTAGAAATATTTCAGAATGAAAACTGGGTCTTGCCTAGTAACCTACTTTACTATATTTTCGAGTACATACATTGGATCAATATCCTATTTCGTGGATATATACACACGCACACGCACACGCACGCGCGCGCGCGCGCACACACACACACACACACACACACACACACACACACACACACACACACGCATCTAACGAATATATATATATATATATATATAGATTACAAGTTTTTGTGAATATTTTGAAATCAATTTCTCTTGGGTTGGGGAGTCCCCTCTGAGGACCCCCGCGAAATCAAGTTTCTCTCTCTCTCTCTCTCTCTCTCTCTCTCTCTCTCTGTCACGTGCGCGCTCGCAAGTATTTGCCGGACGTGGGAAAAACGCGAAAAGAAACCGCGAGTTGGCGTAATCCGCAGCAAGTCCAACGTTCGTGCACGACGTTCGTGACGAAGCGTTTCAAGGCTGAGCTGTCGTTCCCCTCGTTCACCTCCTCGTCCCGGTTCGTCCATCATCGATTTCATCCTTTTCTATCCGCCGTGTAGCCCATTGCGTCGCATCGCGCAGCGGCGGATCTATCCCTATCGCATGACTCCGCAGCGTTACGCAACAGCCTGCGCGGCCGCGCGAGTGTGAACGCGACGTTGCCGAGCGGCCACCGCGGCCACCGCGGCCAACCGGCACGGCGCGGCGCGGCGCGGCGCGGCGGAGGCGTCGGAGGCGTCCGCGTATGTACATACTACGTACATATATATATTCACATATATACGTATGTAGTCGGGTAGACACGCGCGTATGCTTTGTGACGTAGGGCCTGGTTCGCTTGTGAGGTTGTTACAGCGGTCTGGTGGAATCTAGGTAAAGGCTCGGATCCGACCCGGTTTGAAATCCGCGATCTCGCGATACACTTCCGACGTAGATGCGAGCGCGTGCCTGGCAAGCTGCTAATTATCGTCAAACGAGCGCGGTGTAATCACACCGTGCGATATTACGCGAGTAACCAACAGGATTCATAATGATAGACGTTAGATGATTAAGATCGCGATGATAAATCAATGATTCGAGATTGAGTCGGTAGGATGCGAATTGCGAGATCGCTCGCTTCCGCCAAAGGGTTCGTGCATAGTTGGCACCTTCGATGCACTTCCGCATAGCATTTGGCTATCAAGAAGACCCCGTGCAACGTAAATGCACGTGCACCTGCGATCGCAGAAGTACACGCGATGCTCGCGTGCCGTCGCTCATTCAGCGAAATAAAGGCTAATTCGTTGTCCTACCCAACAAAAGTATCGGGATCGGGACATGCCGCTTCTATAGAGAATATATCATTAAACTTAATAACGTCGTAGAGAAGTTACATAAAGAAGAAGGAATGGGAGGAAGAAACATAAGAATGGATTTCGATTTTTCATCCTCACGAGCGTAATATGCGAGAATATACGTACATATATATGTCGATTTTTATTTTTCGAAGATAGATGTTTGGAACGTGTGCATTTGAGGGAGGGGAGGATAGAAAGGATAGGCCAAGGAATACAAGAGAGAGAGCGCGGTAAAAAAAATGAAAGGGAAGAGAAGAGAAAAGACTGTGAGTCTAGCTCCTTCCATCGTTTTCCCTGCTCGCTCTTCCCCACCTCCACAGTCCACTCTCGCGTTTCCTTCGATCTCCTCAACGCCGACGGCCGCCGAAGAGCGGTCTGGACTCAGGACTGACAATGGCTCTTTTTTCCGACGACGTCCGAAGGTCGAAACACGAGACGAGCCGGTATCGAATGGGAGTAGCACGACGAGGCAAAATGGCGAGCCTAACGTTCACGTAACCGAGGCAGGGGAATCCCTCCACACATCGCGGCTAAATCTAGCTCGTGGTTTTTTCTTGAGCGTCCACAAGGTCGATTAATTATGCTCTCGTCTTTTTTGTGGCTCGTCGGTCATTATGGAAGTCTCCTCTCTTTCTCGATGCACGCTTCGCGCGTTACTCGCGTGCCGTATTGCGCCATAGGAAAAGGAGATAAGGAGATTCGCCTCTCGTTACAAGGTTTTGCGATGGATATTCTATCTATACATCCAGAAAGACGGGTAAATAAGATGTGATCTTTAACAAATGCGCGTTTCTAATCATACGGTTGAATATGGCGGACGAGAACACGCGCACTAGAAAATCATATCCACGCTTGCATAACGTTGAGCGAGTAACACCAGTTTGTAACTACAATTCGCAACCGGTTGCGACGACAAAATAACCGCCGGCATTTCTTTTTATGCTTTATGCAAAAAAAAAACTTGTTGACGCATATAGGTTACATATGCATATACAATATAAATATACGCGTAAGCGTATATAGATAAATAGATAAATATATCAACAAGTAAATATTGTGTGTAAAATTTTTGACATAGTGTTTTAAGTATTTTCTTGTCTCTTCTCTCTCTCTCTCTCTCTCTCTCTCTCTCTCTCTCGGTTGTCTGTTTAGTTTCACACATATATACTTATATTTAATCTCTCCGCGACTTATAATAAATGTGTCTACTAATATTGTAATAATGATTACAATAAAGTTTTTATTACCTTGACATGTACTTACAATAAACTATTATGCGTGACAGAAATGTAATAAAAATTTTAATATCAGTATAGTAATTTCTTATTGTTAGACGTAACAAAAGATCGATGGATTAGGAGTTGCATATGTTGAAAAGCATGACAACTTGGACTCCTTTACACACAGATTGCAAATTTAACTTGCGCTTGTAGAAGGAGTAATGAAAAAGCGTATTTAGACTATTGTTTTACATAAGTTACTAGGTATTTTGCAATGGAATATTTTATTGTAACGATCATGATTGAGCACGCAACGTATATCGCGATATATCACGCAACATTACGTTTATGATAGTTACGACACGTAGATGCTAGAGAGCAAGTAGCACGCTTGCGTGATGTTTTCTACGTACCGGGTGCCCTACATTTCTTAACTGTACTTACTGTCCACAATGTACTATGGCCAATGGTGTAAAATTTCAATGAACAAGTAAAATCAATGAAAACACAAAAAACCAGAAAGAGAAACACAATCATATTGTGATTATTCTATTACAAATAAATATTTAATAAAAGTTAATAAAATAATTCCATGAGAATATCATATAACAAATAATATATAGAAGAGATAATAATTTCTCGGTGTTCTTGGATTTTTGAAATATCACGATTTTATAAATCTCATAATCGTTGACCATACGTATGTTATATGAAATCGAGTCTTACACGTGAAGGGAAAGATAAGGATATAATATAAAAAATATCTTTATTGGGATTTGCAATAATGTTTAGAGTGGAATTAAATTTTATTTTTTAGAAGACTAAATTTAGTTTAAAATTAAATAAATAATTAGAGAAATAAGTAGGGAACAATACTGTAATATTTCTGTAACAATGACTTATTGTTATCTATCATAAAACTGCAGAATAAATTGTATTAAAATTAAAAACTATAATTATCTCTCTCCGGAGTCTATTGATGAAATTCGATGCCATCTTGTATAAGCAAGAAAGTTGTGAAAATTCCACGATTCCGCGTTTAGCAAGAGGGCCAAGAACAACGAAGAGTGCGCGCAAAAGTACAGCGCGCGTGTGCAATGACACAGATCCATGCCTCCAATCTCCTCTTCCTTCACCTTCCCCCTTTCATCAACCCCTTTGCAAACTGGGCCAGTGCATCTATGAGATGATCGTATAAATTTGTCCGTAAAGCTTCCGAGTTGTTCGCGAATTTTCAGATTATTTTCGTCCCGTTCGTTCTAACGTTAGACATTTCTATATCGTGAGAAATGTTAGAGACTTTTGGTATGATAGTTTTGCAGATTCTTCGGTCGAATTAATTTAAATCTCCTTACATTCAAAGGTTTTGACGACACCTAACTAGCCTCTTCGATAGCACGGACTCTTATTTTCACGAAGCCAAGAACCAATCGGATTAACCGTCAGCACCACACCGGTTATGTCATCGAGCGTGAGAACCGTCCATGATCCTTCCAGGACCCTGAACGTTCCCTTCCTCCTTGGTCCGAACCGGCAAGAGGGCCGGCCATAAGAAATCAGCTTTCAGGGAAGGCGGAGATAATTGTGGAACTTGAGAGGCGAGGAAGGAACACCACGCAGATTGGTATTTCCGTTGTTCGTATCGCCTCTCCGTTTGGCAGGTTTTGCCGGGAGCATGCGCGCAATGTGTGCCCACCTACCCACTCATCTACCTGCCTACTAATCTGCCTGCCTGGTTACCTGTCTACCGGTTTACCTTGATCCCTTGAATAGGCAGTATAGGTGGGCTGTTAAGTACATCTCTCTTACGTAAGCTAGTCTGCCGCATATGCCAGATCAGCGAGAATGAAGTGAGAGACAGACAGAGAGAGAGAGAGAGAGAGACTAAAGAGGGGGAAAGGGGAGGGATAAATAGGAAGACAATAGAAAAGAATGAAACGAGGATAAATAATTGATGATTTTCACGATAATCAGTTTGTTTGTTTTTCTCCGAGTATCGGTTAAAAATAATTTCAAAGGATATAACTCTCTTTTCTGAAAAAGAAAAAAATTTTTTGTGGTAATACCATATTTAAATAATTGCCCTGGTGAAAATTTTTCTCATAATTTTCATACGAATTGGAACACTTTTCAGAAATACTGAGAAAATGTACATCTTTTCTTAGAATTTTTCATATATGTGGATTCTGAAATATTCTAAGATTCGTATATAAAAAAATCTGAGAAATTTTTTATAAAGTTATAAAATTATACCGAAATTTTGAAAAATTCTGAAATTTACATAAAAATTCTGAAAAATTATATGAAAAATTCTAAGAAAAATTTTCATCAGGATTATAAAATTTTTCTTAGAATTTTCATATAATTTTTCAGAATTTTGATGTAAATTACAGAATTTTTCAGAATTTCTCTATAATTTTATAACTTTATAGAAAATTTCTCAGATTTTTTTATACGAATCTTAGAATATTTCAGAAACCACATATATGAAAAATTCTGAAAAAAGATGTACATTTTCTCAGTATTTCTGAAAAGTGTTTGAATTCGTATAAAAATTATGAGAAAAATTTTCACCAGGGTGGTTGCATTGTTAAGAGAGATAATTAGGCGCATTTTTCCAAATCAATTTGCACGCATTTATGTCTCGCGTGCACATTAATGTTTTCAAATTATATAATTATATCATATTTCATGGTTGTTTTCATGATATAATTTTAACATAATATTTTTATTATTTTATCTTTCACAGGTTTTTAGCAACAAATCGTTTATTGAAATCAAAACGTTCGTTTCGACTATGCATATCTCCTAACGTAGCCTACATCTTCATATCTTTTGCAACATATTGTACGAAGAATCGGGATGAGGAAACACTTAATCGTTTCCATGTATGATGACCAGTAATTTTCCTACATCATGCGCCATGACGCGCGAATCGGTCCGCTCGTGCGTTCGCAATTTCCGGGAAGAGAAGAACGTGAATGTCGGCCAGCACGCTTCCCGTAGGAGCGGTGCTTGTTGTCCTTGAGTTGTTCTTGATCCTCCCTCGACAGTTCTTGTAGCAGAAAGCTTCGTTTCGCAGGGCGTGGTTTAACGATGACCTCACGGCGGCCATCTTCGGTCATGGAGTCGTTTGGGAATGGTGGGCGAGGGTGAAAGTCGGGGTGGGCTTTTGGGCGAACAGGACGAATACCGTAAAGGATCCGCGAGACGGAAATGGATGAAAAAAGGATGCCATCCTCCGTTCTCGTGCCTCGAAGGTTTTCATTGAAAATGTCGGAATCTTTCTTTTTTCATAAAAGATATATGATAAAAGATAATCGTTGTCCACATAATTCTTTGTAACACAGAAAGTGCAGTTTTTTAAAAAAACTTATTTTTTTCAAAAGTATACCATACGAGTGAATCGATCGTCGCCGTCAATGTAACGCTGGCATTGGCGAACGCGAGGTTGCCGATGACTCGCCTGTGCTTCGAAGACTGCCTAATAATTGATATCGTCGTCGATTACGCAACCTACTGGTCTATGCACATATACACGTGCGCATACGTTGTATATATTTATATACATACGTATGCATGCGTATGTATTGGCGATAAGCATGTCTAGTATCCAGCAAACCGTATCTATTTATTACTGCCGATCATTCAAGCTTATTACACTCTTTTCCACCCGTTATATTCTATTATTTATCATCGTGAAATCGGTATTTATTATTAATATTCAGATATATGAAATATTATCGTTATACGATAATCAAGCGACTCTATTTTATCTATTTAATTTATTAAGAACAATATATATATATATATACATTGTATATAAAATTATAGACGTATATAGTACGTACATAGTACATATATATTTATGTGTATGTATAAAGAGAAAATATGGGAAATTCTTTTCGGATCTTAAATGCACTCTATAGAGAAAGGTACGCTGACTTCAGCTCGAGAAATAACCATGCTGACTTCAGCGCTAGAGTTCCGTTCATAAACGACGCGTGCCTTTATCCGTCTTAGTTTCTTCAAGGCCTAGCCACCCCCCTTTTGCCTCCTTCTTCTATCCCCTCCAATCAGCGGATTCACTACATGCTTATATCACGGTACCATTTCGTCTCGCTTCATCATGGCTGCCATCGTTCTCTCTCTCTCTCTCTCTCTCTCTCGTTGCTTCCTTGTATCTTTCATATGTCCCTCTTTCTCTTTCTATTCGTTTCATCTCTGTCTGTCGTCTCCGCTCTTCTCTAGCATCATATGCTTCGCCTCCACCTCCCCCTTCTCCTTGCAATGATCCACGGTCTTTACCGCTGTCTCTTTGCCCCACGAGCCAACTGTTTCGCAATGATGTCATCCGCGCCATTGGCGTCGACTTAATAACATTTTCAAAAAAACTCCTATGATGGAATTGTTTAGTAGTGCAAATATTGGTAATTATTGATTTCTGCCAGATCATGTCTATTTAAGTGATTATTAAATGACAAATTTAATTTAAAAATGCTAAAATTATATAATACGGTATTATAATTAGTAGACATCGGATTTTTTTATATGCAGATTGGTGGAAAAGGGCAATTAATAACTAAGATTATGTTATTTATAATATCCAACATATTTATACCTAACATATGTTGCAGTATAAATATGTTGGATATTATAAATAACATAATCTTAGTTATTATTTGCTCTTTTCCACCAATCTGCATATGAAAAATCCGATGTCTAATAATTAGTATTTAGAAAAATAAATTTTTAATGCGACTGAAAAAAATAACAATGCCGTTAGAAAAACAATCACTGAATAATATAACTCCGTGAATAATATTTAATCTTTGTTCCAAAACTGTAGCTGTGAAAACTTAGTTTGCCTATTTTTCACGAAGCTAAATTACTTTCCTGAAATCAAGTATACGGTGCGATGAAGCAAAACGATGCGATATCGGGGCCAACGAGTAAAATTAGATGATGAGGATGGAATCTGTGAGTGTGCGGTATATGATCCGAGATGGAAACAGAAACGCTTCGGTCGTCTATATGAAAGATGGCTGCAATGCAACACCGCGTAAGAAAATGGCGCTTTAGCACTCGCAAATGGTCGTATGTTCCATGCTCTCGCGACAGAAAATAGTTTCCGCCGTACTATATATTTTTCCTCTCGTAATTTGTTACCATTAGATAAATTAGAATCCAATATTTTTGTATAATTACCGACACAGCGTGATATATAGTTGCTACACCTACTTTTGCAACAGTCCTTTTACTAAATTTGCAGATATTACAAGAGACTTCAATCTCTTTTTGCGTTTTCCCACTCGTTAACAAATAGACACAATATGGTTGAGATTTTACAATGCCCTATAGTCCATAGAAACCATAATCTTTATATGTACGTGCGAACAAAACAAGGTCCCATTTTCTTCTCCTTCACATGTGCACGTTTTGCCTACCTTTCGCCATCCCCAACGTCAACTCTTTTCTTCTCGATGGCAACTTTCCAAACTTACATCAAATTCTGTCAACTAGATTTCGTAATGCTCACATCGGTCATGTTGCATTATGACGGTAAAAATAAGGTAATGGTAAAATTTTTGACAATTAACTTTTTAAAATTTTCAAGTTAGCGAAATCTTGTGAATAAATAATGTTCAATCATACATCTTCATTTCTATGTACAAATGGACACCATTGCGTTGCGTAATACATTTAGATACTGTCCGGAGTATGATTAATGCAATTTGCTCGAATGTAAAGTAATACGTATTGGCTATACATGTTTCCTACAAAGCGATCCAAAAGTATATATCAAAGAATGTTGAATAAAAAGAAATATTAAAGACATTTAAATAGCAAAGATTATATTTTCTGTTTTAGTATTTGTTAATCTGTTATTGGTATGGCAATATTAGTATTGATTATATGTTACCAAGCACTTTAGCTTTTGGTCAATTTGTACGAAATATGTATTTTGAATATCATCTAAATCATATAAGTATATGTTTAGGAACTGCAAGTTTTATTGCAACACAAATAAATCGCTAGTTTATACAATTTTTCATTCGCTCGATTAACGATTTCTAGCATCACGACTAATTATTCATTAACAATCGTATCATGCTGAAAACAATTGAATAGGCTTGCAATGTTAGGTGTCGATACCATAATTAAGAATTAGATTATCGACTCTAACCCTTGGAGTAGAAAAAAAAACATTGGCATGCCTTGTAAAAAAAATAGTAAAACTACAAAAATTGTAAATATATGTGAGTTGTACATGATGCAGTTAATATAAGTGCATGGATGCTATTAAAATTTATGCAATGGTAAATACATGGCTGATTTAAAGACTCAAAAAAATCTTAAATAACAAGATTGAATTTCTAATGTACAAATGGTATAGTGAGAGAGATTCAGAATTTCAGAAATATATTAAAAAATGCAAAATTTTTATTTTGATATAATATTGCCGGAATACATTATGTAAGATACAAGATAATATATCATAAACTTGAATAAATGTACGTCAATATAGATTCTAAAGCATGTTTTAATGGTAAATAAAGAACTACGAGGTTTGATAATAAAAATGGACATTGAATTTATGATGTATAAATTAAGAATTACGTGTCCATCAATTCAAGTAAATGCAAGTATATCGAAAACATAAAAAAAAATAAAAAATATACATATATTAAGATTTTTCGATCTGATCGCCGTATAACGAAAAATAATGACATGTGCAGAAAGATATGTGGAAAACGTCATGTCGGTCTAGTTTGTTCCCTGGCCGGTCGGGAAAAAGAATCGGCGACGGCCGGTATTTGCCGAGTTACGAAAGTAAGCAGCTTTAGAAAGTATAGTGCGCGACAAGGAGGTGAACGGCAGCCTAAGCCCGGGATCTTGCACGATTACAGAGCCCAACGGCGTATTTGGGCAACACTAGATCCGCAGAGTAGGCGAACCTTAAGTTAAATTACGTAATTTATCGGTTTTTTATTTATTTCATATTTTTAATCGTTAATGATCAGAAATAATTAAGAAGGAAAATGTTGTGCATATATCAATAATATATATATAAATATTACAAAACGTGTATTTCCAGAATTATTATTTAAAACTATTCTCCAAGCAATATTTTTCATAATATTTTCGTATTTCCACACTTCAAAAAATAAACGTCAATGCTTTATATAAAATTATGGACGAGAAATAGTGGTAGTAATTCTGGAATATCTTATACATATGTGCAACTTAACATAATAATTTGTAACTTGATATAATAACCAGAAACTTTGATTTTCTAAATATAATAATTTGCGAATTCAAGTATATATCGAGATGTATCGTAGCAATCAAGCACGCTCGTAGCACGCGCGAATTTAAGTGTTTGATCACTGATGTAAGAGAAGAATCGCTATATACATTAAATTGAGAGAAAACAAATGAATCTCCAAGAGAAAAATCCAGTAGTAGTAGTAGTAGTAGTTGAAGTATGACCGGTACTCGCTCAGTGTTTTCCGTGATCCCAGAGCCTCTTAATATTGTCTGTCACAGCTGGGGGAACATGGCTTTCACTGTTGAGCCCGTGTTATGCATAGCGTTAAATCGTGAATCGAGTAATCTGCAGAACCAAGTACGGATTTAAGTTTACATGGAAGTTCTCAGAAATATTGAAGAGTTCAAAAGCTTCAAAAATAGAGAATAAGATATATGTATTATATTGTAGAGTCAATAAAAGGAATTTTTAAATGTCAACTCGGAACAAAAGATTTTCAGTATTAATTAAACTTCAGAATGTTGTATTAATTTATAGTACCAAGTATTTAAAGATTGAAAGACAAACAATGTGTACGGGTAAAGAAAAGATGTAAGTTATGTAATCTTTGAAACAAAAAGATCTATTGATCGAGATTTGTAGAATGAATGTACAAAATTTCAAAGGTATGATAGGATCAATGGAGTAAGCTCCGTGCGAGAGCGGTTCTATAATCCATTCGTAGTCCGCCGGTTCCGGATTCGATCCCGACCCTCATCTTATGTATACCCCGGTTTTATAAGAGGTTGATTGGAGAGTTTGAAGGTTATGAGTGAAAGGGGTATAAGGTGAATGGTAACCTATTCCGAGAACCTATATCCTTTCTATATATTTTTGGGGGGAGGGGGGAAACATCTTTATATATGTATAAAGAACATTTTTATATGTATATTTATATATATGTACATAAAGATATGGGTTCCCGAAATAAGTTTACCATATACTTGTTTTCTATATATCAAAATTATAGAATCCAAGACTTTGAAGATCCGCGAGTCGCAGAAAATAACAATCGGAAAACGAGTTTTAAAATGAAGTCTCTGAATCTCAAAATGTTGTCACTTCTAGTCACCAAACATTTAAATATAATAAAAAATCAATTTCTCCATTAAATTCATTATATAGAGTTAAATATATATATATTTTTTATCGTCGTTTTCGTTCCTTCTTTTTTTATAAAAAAAAGAACGAGAGAAAACGATAGTGAGGATTCGGGATCTTGACGATTCAGTTTTACCGCGCACGTCTCAAAAAACGAGTACACCATTGTTCGAGGAAGAAAATCAGTTTTTATTATTGTGAAATTGCGCTTTGTCGCGGGGCCGATAGGAGAGAGAAAAAGACTGACTGTTATTTCGCATATAAGCCAAGCCAGTTTCTCACCCCCACTGACCCAGCGACCGCGAGAGTCTGCGCTGTAGTCGCGCAAGGCAAGAGAAGTGGCTGGGATGAGCCTTCCCGTCCTCCGCTGCTTCCTGCTGCGTTCTTCGGTACGTATTCTCCGCAATCAGCCGCCGTAACAAACGTTAGATCACACACTGGCCCAGCGAACGAGCCAGAGCTACGGCACGGTCACGTGACCGCGACAGTTGCGTCACATAGTTCGGCCCCTCTCGCCGAGTCTCTCTTGCCGAGTCGACCAACGAGTGAGAGGGGACCGCCATCTTTGTCCACTGAGTGAGCGACAATGTGCAAAAATAAGAGAGAAAGAGAGAATGAGAGACAGAAAAAAAGGTATCGCGAACACACGGCACCAACGATGGACCACCGACATTTTCTTTCGTTTTCTGTCAGTCTTTTCCTATCTGTTATTTTTCTTCTAATTTCTCTTTCTATTATAATGATGAACACATACGAATGTAAAAATAGAAACATATCGGCTTAAAAATCTATGAAATTTCGTATCTTTAACAGAGTGAAATAATTAATCTTGCGCTGCATATATAAAATGTAAAAATTTTAGAAAACCAAGTATCAAAAACTCATTTATGGACTACGATGATTTGTAAAATGAGAAATTCGCGAAGCTTACAAAGTATGAGATTTAATTTCTAAAAATCAAATTGTAATTAAGATTTGTAAAACTGAAAAATTCTACGGTCGATGATCCGAGGAATGAGAGTCGACGAGTTGTCATTAATAGCTTTCACCTTTCTCGCAACACAGTTCCGGGAGTTTGTCAGACAGAACGCACAAAGATCAATCGCTAGATATCTGTTCACTGCACTGCTTGCGTTGGTCCACGAGCGGAAATGTTTGATACTAGGCTTGCGCAGGAAGTATATAGAGATGGAAAGAGGGGAAAAAAGAGAAAGAACGAGTCTAAAGGTTGCGGTAAAATAGGTCAAACGGTCGCAGTCAATGGGTCGTGTATTTTTTTCTTTTGAAAGTCCTGCTTTCAAAGGGAAAGGGAGGAAAGTACGATGAGAAATTTCTCTCTCTCTCTCTCTGTTTCTCTCGTTGAACTTCTTTTTCTTTCATTTTTGAGAGAAAATAGAATTTTTTATCGGCGACAGACCTATATCGTCTTGATACTCACACACAGGTAAAAATCAAATCCAAAAATACGTACGATGTCGACCGCGTAATCAGCACGATTCAAGCCAGCATGAGAGTCCTGCTTCCGGTCACGCCACGCACGCAGAAATTGCGATTCGTGTAACATTGCTCGTATAGGCGGCGCCTGTGGTTTCTATTGGTTCTTCTTCTTTTAAAATGGATGTTTGTATCTTTGCGACAGAATATTACCTTTTCGTCTTTTCATTCCCCTTTTTCCGAATTATTTTATTTATAGATTTTTTTCTTAATGATATCGTGATAGAATTCTCTTTGCAAACCCGAGTAAACTTGATTGTTATTTAAAAATTATCGGTATTAATTCAGTCCTCTCTCTCTCTCTCTCTCTTTCTCTCTCTCTTTCTCTTGATATTAGGCAAGTAAAAGTACTCGACCTGCCCGTAACTGTAATAAAGCAGATTAGCTTCTGGAAGCCGTTCTTGAGCGTATATATAGATTCAATCTTGATTAAATAGGTTCTACTGGATTTCTCGTTTCCTTGGATCCTCCCAGCGAAGAATCCAGAGAACTTGTAACAATATCCGCACTTTTTCTTTTGAGTCTTCAAAAACTAGATTTCG
This sequence comes from Aphaenogaster rudis, assembly GCA_003063815.1. Classification (NCBI taxonomy): domain Eukaryota; kingdom Metazoa; phylum Arthropoda; class Insecta; order Hymenoptera; family Formicidae; genus Aphaenogaster; species Aphaenogaster rudis. Next base: position 35,811 of record NJRL01001353.1, read on the forward strand.
AAAACTCAAAAGAAAAACTGTAAATATTCTTCCGTCAGTTTTCTGTCGCGAATGGATAAGATGACAGGTGGAGCGATCGCGCGCGAGATGGCCATTCGAAAACGCTAGGCGCCGGACAAACTTGTACGGATCGAGACTGACACGAAACACAACCGAATCCGAGAACGAGCTGCGACGAACGAGAATGCGCTCGAGCGCGTAGCCCGTACCGCACTCTCAGTCTTTACCCCACCATTCACCACGATCGGCCGCATCCGGCGATGACGATGGCGCGCACTCGCGGGAGCACAGTCGCTTGCTGCTATTGGTTGTACGCCGTTGCTACTTGGGTCGCGATTGGCTGACGTGCCTGTACACACACATACACAGATACACACCTGCGCGCGCGCGCGCTCATGCGCGCGCGAAATGTTGCACACTTGGCGGCTTGCCCGCCTCCCTTTCTTTCCCTCTTCACTCCCTCTCCGTCCCGACACACGCGCATCGATATACGGGAGCGCGAGCGTGCGCACATTTTGCACGCGCGCGCATTATTTCCATCGTCTATATATGGGCGACGTGTATATCGTTAACGCGCGTACGTGGAGGTAGATTCACTCTCGCCAGCACGATTCTATGACAACAGCCGAACAGGAACTGCTGGCAGTGCGCGCGAGAACCCGCTACTTATGCCACGGGTGGGAAGAAACGGCGGAATCGAGCCGTGCGGTTCGCCTTTGGACTCGAACTGCTGCGAATCCTAAGAGCCAATCGCTGCGGCCACGTTGCAACGCGGTTCAAGCCGGAAGATTGATTTGGTTATGTAAAACCTGCATCGCGCCATACACGAGATTAGATGGTGCATCTGCGTCTCTGTGCGGAATTTTTAGATAAAATACAGGCAATCCTCTCTATAGGATTTTTCTCTGTATTGTTACTCTTCAATAAATGCCATATCCGATTATATCGATATGAAAAATCACAAAATCGATCTTTTCGCTCTAATTCTTGGTTACCGCAATTTTTTTCATAGCCATGTATTTTAGACAGTAAACATCATCTCTCATGCTGCTTTTCCTATAATGTAAAATCTATATTCTTAAATCTATCCCGACATTAAGTACTATATAATGAAAAATAAGAATTTTGCACACTTAAATTTGCATGTTCTATTGTTTCTTTCCATCTCTATCTATCCTTCAATTTTCTGCAAAACGATCTTGCGATCATTTAATGGCGAAGGCGGTGGCCGAACCTTTGACCCATTTTTCTATCGATCTTGCCTGGTTCTGCATCTAGGGCGTCTCGACGGCCGCGGCCCCGGCTGTCGAGATTTCCGCCACTCCCTGAACGTGGAGTCCTCGCGCTGACCTCGCACTCTATTACATTTATGTTTAGGGGAATACCCAAGTTTTATATTATACCTATAAATAATAATAACCAATCGATAGAAAACTGATTCCAATGTGGATAATGTTTATGATAAAAACAATAAAAAAGGTAACGGATTCTCCTGTAATAAAAGATTAATATGACGACTAATGGGTGAATAATGTTAATATGTAGATGAGTGTATCATTAGACATATGTGCTATTCTACTTGTGAAATTAAGTTTATAAAAATTAACTTAATTTGTATTATATATTTTTTTAATATTTGGCCTTCCGCGTCATCAGTCGCGTTCTGACAATGTTTCGCTGAAGAGAGAAAGGAATGCTTCATTATCGTCATGTTACATAATGTTCGATGATTGCTGAACGAGCATTGGAGCCGGCGACAATTAACAATTTAATGATTAAACGATTAAATGAAGACGATGTAAATTTAAAAAGCACTGTCTATTCTTATATATTCTCATTGAACAAATTTTGTAATGCAGTTATTTACGAGGACTTTTGTTAAACGATGGATTACAATGAACCAATCACGTGTGTAATTGATTTATGGTACTCAGGATATATCAAAAGCTGTATGTGGATTTAAAATATAAAAAATTAAAATATTCGTTCTTTCTTGTAAATACAATCTAAGTATCTATATTCATTTAGCTGCGTGTGTGTGTGTGTGTGTGTGTGTGTGTGTGTGTGTGTGTGTGTGTGTGTGTGTGTGTGGCGTATGTGTATGCATGAGTAAGTCTGTATGTTTAAATGTAAAATTTATTATCTTTATATATATATATATATACATATGTATACATTACATACATATATGTGCGTGCAAATTATGCATAATTTGCGAAAAAAGGATTTTCCATCCGAGTGCGAAGATTCAACAGAGTCGAATTTTAGCCGTAACGATAGTGAGACAGTCGAAAGGGTTAAGGCGATCTGATAGCGGTGGCGTTCAGTTGCGGCATGGTACAACCGAGAGCCGAGAGGATGGTGGGGAAAAGAGGAAGGGTTAGGCCGATCCGTAAAACGTCGGGACTCGTCGACCGTCCTATTTCTGCGCTCGGGAAAGTTCGTGCATCGGGGCGATCGCGCACGAAGCGACAGAGATATAAGTAGGTCGTTCGTAGCCGCACGTGTCGTCCTTGACTCACATAGAGCGGCGCGCAGGCGCTCGCTGTTGCCGCATTGCTGGTCGCTAGGGCTCTTTCTTTGTCGTCTCTGCGCGTCGTTGCGCGTGTCTGTATATGCGTGTGCTTTGTGCGCTTGGATCAGATACTTGTGTGCGTACGCGCGTTCGCGCGCTCGTTTGCGGATGGGAGCTTCCCGTTGCTCGATAGATGCGCGTGCGCGTACATATATAGGGTGTCTTAAAAGAACGTGTTTGCGCGGTGAAAATTCTTTTCTTTTTTTTTTTTAGTCGTTCTGCTCTCGAAGCATTCGCGAATCGAATAATCAGAGAATTCATTAAAAAAATCCAACTAGAAGAGCATATGGTATCACCAGAATTTCCCATCGAAATATCTTTTTTCAGGCGTTAATAAAATATTTTTCACATCTTATGAAAATTTAGTTTTTTCATTATTATTTTGCGTAGTATTTGTGCACACGAATGGCAATCGAAAGAGATAAAAAAAAGAGAAAGGTTATCGGAGGAGAATTTTATTTCCTCTTCCTTACGAGACAATGGGATGCGATATATATTGATGAGCCATGCGTGATGCAACGCGTCGCGCCGTAACAAAATTATACATGCTCTCGATTTTTTTTCTCTTCATATTCTGCCGCATTTATAACTTATGAACTATTAGTTGTTCGGCATTATTACGGAAAAGTTAACGATAATAGAGTCTATAGGATAGATTTAGATACGACCTTTGCATTCTGCCGCATTCTACAGCCACGAGACTTCACGACGGCAATTTACTATCGTTGTCAAGGACATTCTCGTATCACGAAGACTTCAGTACGGAGAATCGACGGTAGCTTGGCTTGGCTTTGGCATCGTGGCGTGAGTATTGATCGCAGCGGGAACTCAAAGGGGAGGCCACCACGTTGGGCTATTCGAACCCCAATTGGATCACCCTACCTCATGTGGCAGGCAACCAGAGGAGAATACGAGCGAGAACAACCTATTTTTCAATACATCAGGAATGAGATATTTATATATACGAGATGTAGAATGCTGAAAATGAGACTAGAATAAAAAATGACATTCCGTTTTATAGTATATAATAACAATATGAAATTTCAAATTTAGCAAATGAAGAATTCTCTAACAAGAATAGATACATTAATTCTGAAAGATGATTCGAATAATAATAATAGATGTTAAATAATTAAGATTGCGAACGTATTCATGCGTAACTACACTTGAATGTTGATGTGATGTATCACTAATGATGTATATAATTGGCATATAGCCTTGATCAGGCAAAAGAGCTATAACCAGCTTCGACGACCATAAATTTTATGATTTACAGTGTTTATTTCCTAGACTAGACGGGTATGCATAGATACTGCGGAAACTTGACAAATCAGATATCGAATTCTTTTATTAATTATTATTTGGAATAGCTTATATAGCACCTTCCAATATTGATTGTATGTAATATTGAATAAAATTGAAATTGTGTATAAGATGAAACAAAATCAAAGCGATATAAATAAAAACATATCAAGATAAACTGAAAGAAACAGCAAAATAAAGATAAATCAGTGAAAGAAAAGGATATTTTTTTATGTGCGAAAGATACAACACAATAAAGATAGATCGACAACTACGTCACGCTAATTATACGATGCGTGTATTACATTCCACGATCCGATCTCTATATTCAATTCTCAATTCTATTCTCAATTACTCGTTTCTCCTTGATATTTTTCCTTATCCTTGACGCCATACTCCAACGACCTCCTCCTGCCTTAGGCCATTACAAATCGAAGTCCATGTATTATTTTTGCGTTTCACAATCAGTTATGGAAAAAAGGATAAAAATTACTCGCGTGGCTTTATTTGTTAAACACAAATATATATACTGAAAGAGTGGAGGGAGAAGAGAAGAGGGTTGTGTGTGAATACATGCGCGCTAACACACGATCACACACTACGTTCGCATACGTGGCGCGTGCGCGTGCGCGTCTATGCGATTTTCCTTTTTCATTTATCAAAGCCGTTCCATATCACAGAACATATTTTGTTTCTTCAAAATCGCACCGTTACGATTTCATACTTCGGCACGCGGTTACTCGTATAGCGACGTTTCTTTGATAAGCACGTTCTTATCTACATGCGTGCTTACGTAAGCAACACTCGCGCAAACCCTCATACGGATCCGCCCCGTTCACCTCCGTTGTGTGAGAACTTATCTTTTCCTTTTCCTCGTATTCTTTCTTTCCTTATCGGCCTTCGCGGTTCTTCCTCGGAGTGTCGTAATCGGAATGCCCGACTCGTCGTGATTTTGTAATACAGGGTGTTCCTAAACTTTTCGACGAGTTCTCGTTTATAGATTCTCTTTCATCAATTTTTTCGAGATTAAATGTTTTGCACGTATATTAAGTAATGAGTATCGATATCTTACAAAATTTAAATATCTCTAGATAGAGATAGTATGTCTATAATCGGATTCAGACTGTTAACGATATAACATTGAATTCAATTTATTGTGATTTTTTTATAAAGGAAACATCTCGGTTTTGAGATGATGTAGTTCATCATCTCAAGAGGAATGAATCAGATGAATCATGATCACCTTGCTAACATTTCACGAACATTTCCGCGATGCTCGTATGCGATTTCAAGATTTATAAAACAGCATGTATATATTCTTACACATGAGCTTGCGGTTTAATACGCGAAATTTTTTGATCTTTTTTTTCGTTAATTATTACACAGAAAAAATATTATATAGCATTTCCTACGATATGTAAATCAATTTAGGAAATATGAATTAATTACTTTCCAAGATAAATGAGACTGGTATGTTTTATTTCAGTGTTTTGTTAGATTTACATGGAAAATATGCAACTTTCCGCGCCTATGCATCATCGTACAATGTACATACCACGTGTCCTACCCTCGCGTGACTAAAGGTACTAGAAGCACGTGGCCCCCTACTTCGTCAAATCGGATACGAGTGCGAAAGAAATAGATGAAGTCTAGGCAATGCAAAATGGAGACGCGAAAGAGGATAATAACAAAAAAGTTAAGATTAGAAGAAAAGAAGGAGAATGACGGATAGAAATTCTATTCTTTTCTCACAACGATGAGAAAAGGACAGAAGATAATAAGTAGGAGAGGGTAAATAGAAAAAGATGATGAGTAGATAGGGTGAGAGAGGAATCGATGTTGGTGGAAATAGAGTAGTCACAACGGGATCGGGACGAGGAAAGAGAAATAAAGGGGATTGGAACTGAAAGTGACAGAAAGGGAGGGAGAGAAATAGAAAAAGACGTGGCGGGGGAACGAGCGAACGCGGAGCAAGCAATGGAAAGAGATATGTCTAGGTATCATAGAGGGGTCGAGAGAAAATCGAGAGAGAGAGGGGGGGGGAGGAAGGAAGGAAGGAAGGAAAGAGAATGACAGTGAGAAGACGGAAGAAAACGGGACGGGAAGAGTAAGCTCTTGGTGGGGTCGATAGTTGGCCGAGTTGCTGAGAGTGCCGGTTGTGTAACAAAGGAACGAAACGAGTAACGAGAATCCCTGGGATGATTTGTTGGCTTCTTCGAAAGAGAGGATAACGCCTCTTTCGCATGATAAATCGATTATCATCAAATGCAATTAAATAAATGTATATACGAATTGAGAAAAGCCAAACTGTATATATAAATTTAATAAAATTTGAGATTTGGAATAGTGAGTTATACGTCGCATACGCTAGATTATCTATTTAACAAACAAAAATATGCAGGGAGTTGTAATAATTCTGTATCAAGCACACATACACGGAGAAAATTTTATATTAAGAGAAAATTACTATGTATGGCAGTAGCCGTGGACATAATTCCAGCAATGGTCCACGGCTACTACCATACATAGTAATTTTTAATATAAAATTTTCTCCGTGTATAATATAACTGCTTCATGATATTACTCGATTATAATGACATCAATTATTCTTTAATAGCGTGTACATAATTGTCGCGTGACTCTGAGATTGAAAGTGAGCGATGCTTGATAAATACAAAAATCATTACAACGGTTTAGTTCCTTGTGGCGATATCGATCAAGTGACTATGGTAACTTAATCAATTTTAAGCTTTTGATTATACTTTAATATTTTTAGAAAATTCTCAATCTCCCACTAATATTAAAGTTAAAATATCGATAAGGGAAATATTGAGTATCTAGTAGTACTTGAAAACGCACATTGTATAGATCCCCACAAATTTTTCATGAATTACTGGCACGAGTGACCAGCCGGCTGCACTTGACTCTCCTAGATGCAAGATAAATAGGTGCGGCTGGTTCCTATTAATAGCGGGCCGTTTACGTGACTCTACTATATGAGCGGCCGAAGTGCACTCGCATTGTGTCAAGAATTTCTCGCGCCATAAATTATCTATAATTGCGGTGTCAATCGTGAAAGTAAATGCAAACTCATTGAACTTCATAGGAAAATGCACAATCTTATTTTATATACTATCATTTAATTACATACATATATGTTACACACACACACACACACACACACACACACACACACACACACACACACACACACACACACACACACACACACACACACACACACACACATTCTAATTTTATAATAAACACGATAAAACAAGAGACAATGAAGTAAAACATTAAGCTTGAATGTTTTTCGAACTTCTGTAATATTGACATGATATAGATTATAACTTATCTTACTTATCCTATTGGATGTCTATGAAGTTTTTGAAGCGGGTATATCCACGGAAGGATGGGAAGGGAAGAGAATTGAATAAAATCCGGTATAAGGGGCATCGACCTTTCGGCACGTGTCCCACACCACATGTTACATTCGATGAACCAAACAGCCGCAGCTTTTCTCTTTTTATCAACGATTTCACTGCTAGAAGTTCTAAGTATTGCTACAGCCACGCTAGGCATCACCTATGCTCCCACGATGAACGAACAATTCATTCGAAAGCCATAATCTCCATTTAAAAGCTGCATATTATCGACGTATCATGCGGTTTATTATTATTGTTATAAATCCTTCTTTGCATCTGACAGCTTGTCCTGCATTTTGTTTTCCCTTGCTCCATCGATGTGTACGAAGACCGATAACGATGATTATGACGAGCTTGAGGTATTGATCAAACGGTATTCTAACTTCGCATCTCTATAGCGCGTTATGACACAATGCGAACGAAATTGCAGGTGAAACGCATGGATTGTAAATTACGAAAATTTCCTTTACTTGTGTTTGCAAATCTAGCATTTGATTTAAAAACACATTATTAGAACATATCACGAAACACTACATTGATCTCTACACTTCAATTGTTACTATATATTATAATTTCCAATTTATTTTGATTTCCTCACGTTTACTCAGATTTACATTTTCTTATTCTTTTTCTCTCCCCCCTCTTTTTCCTCTCTTTCCCTTTTTTTGCTTTTTTGGATACAATTGTTATCCGAAATCATGTAATTAATCAGTCTATATATGCATTTATATCTGCCGCATTGTAGTGAAATAGTATAGCAACTAATGGCAGGGCAACATAAATGCAATTGCGAGCGATGGTATAATAGTTTGTCTTTGTCGATGGTAGAACATCGCGCTAAAATTGTTCTAAGTCTTCAGTCGTTGGACAGCAGGGAGGAACAGCGGCAAAAGATTGGTAGTCAGCGGTATTAGTTCAATACTGGGCTCTGACCTATTTGGCAGTGGTCCCGAAACCGGCAGCAGAGTTTTCTCTGGATGTAGGCTGGGATTTCATATTTTTTTGCATTTTCTAGTAGAAATAAGATTTCTATAGACTAAAAGGAACATCAATTCAATGATATATACGGATTATTTATCTTATTATTCGAAGAAATATACTACAATTTCAAGTATTTATCAATACATTCTAAAACAGTATGATTGATCGGAATTATATATTACAACTGGAGTGTTAAATGCACGTAAGACTCTATTTTTTATATGCCGCCTGTAACTCCGCTTCTTGTAAAAAGATGAGTTGTAAATAAAACACAATAGCGTTTTTATAGACATTTATAATAGAGAGTTTTATAGTATTTACCAAGAATAAGTAGAAACATTTTTTTGGATGGATCCTTTTTTTAATTTTCTAGATTTACACTTAAGCCCCCGCATTTACGTTTATAGTATGTTTCAAGATTTCGTTAACTCATTGACTTTGTTAATGACGAAGTCATTATCGATATCTAGATGCTTTCTTTTTGCTATAACTCGCGCTATCTTCCGCTGAAACTAGATCACGCGTATCTTTTAGTAAATGTGTCAACCGCCTAGAAGCGAGATCAATACTTACGCCCTGGTTTTGCCTTCCCTATCATCCTCCCTCGCCCACGACCCACAGATCTGCGCTCTCTCACCCTCTATCGTGTTATTCTCCTTCTCTTATAAAGCGGCTTGTTTTAGAGCGGCTTGTTTTAGAGCGGTTGCTCTTATCTTTTTGTCTGGTGTTTGTCGTTAAACGCGTTTGCTATTGTTCGAGTGTTCGCAAGCGGCTCGCGTTGAATGTTACGAAGAGATTGTAAAAGAAATCTGGCGGAGAAGAGGAGGTTTCAGAAAAGTTGATGCTCAGTATATTCAATGAAAATGTTATGATCGGAATATGTGTGATGCAAAGAAGACACGTATATTTAAATGCTTGTTACTATTACGTGTGTGCGTAGGTACAAAAATACTTGCATATCTTTCTTGGAACAATTTTACGCAAAATAGGAAAATATTATTACGAAATATTTTGATCAGAATATCATTTTCGCTTATATTTGTATGTTGAATAAGATTTTGTAGCAACATTTTCTTTCTTTTTTATTATCCCAAAAATGAGGATTATAAAAAAATATTTCTTTTATCCATTATAAATGCTCTCGCGTAATCAAATATTTTATCATACAATTGATATCTTTTCGGAGAATAAATGTTCTTCGTGGTAATTCAAAGAATACAATTGCCTATTTATGAAACTTTATACCTGATGTTTTGCGCATATTTCGTCGATGTTTCCCAGGAAAACACCATGGATTGCAAGTATGTAATCGATGCTGCGCAATTCGCGAGACCGCTAGCATTTTCCTAATTTGCCTTGCGAGTGATGAAATAAGCCGCTACCTTTTAACTTTGTATGCAGTCATTGCAGCGGAACGCTAAATGTCTTGAGAGAAGTAGCATAAATTCGCGAGAAGACGCTCGACCGCGCGCATGTTCGTGTGCTCGCATGCATAATTTCATAACCGTCGTTATTTCGCAAAGTAAGAGAAGCATGAGTTTTCACTTTTCAGTGTTGCCATGATTTTAAAGATGATATTTTCTCATATATATATATATATATATATATATATGCATGTATACTTGTACAAATAAGAAATTTTAATTTACTGAGAAACAACTATGAATAGATGGTGAGAAAAGAAGGGAGGGGGGAGGGGGAGAGAGAAAAAGAGAAGAACCAATCCCGAGAGTTAAGCGAGTCAACATAAGGTAGCCTTAATTCTGATTAATTAAGCTTTTTCCTATCTGTATTATACATTGATAGATATCAATCTTTTGATACAACATATATTCTAAAGGATATAAAAATATTAGCATATTGGATGCAAAGAGAAAACGACCTAAATCGGCCTAAATCGTAAAATGATATTTGTAGGTATAACAAGTCGAAAGTAACACGGATTATAAATAGAAAATAAATATAATCGAGAGAAGTGAATTTTCAATAGCGAGGTCGGATCGATGAGGAACGCTTGACCCAATGACCTGGAACTGCGCATGCTATATAGTTTACAAAATGCGACCTGGATCGATGGAGGTGCGCTAGAAATTTGACCAGAATTGAATTTCTTCTATGTGTGCTGAAATATCGCGTTAACTTTTCTTCCTTTGCTTGTTACTGAAAATGGTAATTATGATTATTTGGCACAGCGATAGCTGTAAAGCATTTTTCGAGAATGCATTTTACAGACTATTTGTTTGATTCTTCTTTAAACATTGCCTATCTGCTCTGCATTGCGCTACCATACGCAGCACTACGTATTTACATGGTTTTTTAAGTGACAACCGAGTTGCCGCACTCACACATCTCGTTCGTCCACTTTTACCGGCGAGCAAGCGGAAGAACCCCGAAACAGGTCGATGACCTAACTGATGCATGACTTTCGATCTTACTTCCCTCGATCAACTTGTCGATCTTAACCGCTAAATCACATTTCCATTCGTTATGGGATAGAGTGAATGCAACTTCATTATCGGCACTTTGATAATTCTAACAGAAATTAAGACTATTGGAAAACTTCAAATCTAAGTATCTTCTTTTTAAAACTATTTCCGAAAATCATTTTACTAGTTACATGGTTAAAAATAAAACTTTATTTGTGTATTTGTTTGTTTTCTCAAAAATATCATTTACAACCAATTATAGTTAATGGAGCTATTTTTTCACTATTTTACAAAGAGTTTGAAGATATATAAATCATGTATAAGTAAATTAAATTAATACTTGAGAGACAACGACGATAAATATGTTCGAATTAGGGATAAGAGACGATTTCCTGTCGCGATATTAATTGCTTCGCATGTCAATTATAATTAATAATATTAATTATTGATATATAATACACATAAAAAAAAAACATCTCGCAAAGTGTTATTTTTGCAAAGATATTTTAATCTAATTTAAGATAAAAAATGTCACGTTAATTTAACGAAGTTAAATAGCTCTTATCTTGTAATGAAAATGAACAGAATGAAATGAATTAAACACTACTTTGTAGAAGAAACGTTATTTTTATTAGCGCATAGTGCAAAAAGAAACATTTATGAACTCCTCTATTTTTTCATTCATTTCACTTTGCCCACTTATTACAAAATAACAGCTATTTAGTTTCAGCAACTTTTCGATTGTTATCCTGTATATAAGATACCTATAATGCTGTAAAATAGTTCTTAATCAGTCAAGCAAATGCATAATTTCACAAATTAATTTGCCAAGTGATTCTTATAACGTATTCTCGTGTGTAAGTTATTAGCGCGTGCGAGTCTTTCAGTCTGGAATAGCATAACTTTTGCTGATTAATTGGAAATTTAGTTAATCATGCATCGTTGTCGTGCGCATGTCTCGTGTACACGTCGGTTTTCAGCACAAGGAACCGAATATATAAATCGATTTTAATATAGGATGTCGATCGCGATCGTATTCAGCGCTTAAGTACGAAATGTGTAGCCGAAACTGGCTGCCGTATCCTCGATGGCTGATCCTTCGATTACGTAAGACGTTCTTGTTGAGCATTCGCAGGAGCGTAAGAGCGAGGTCGCGAAGCGGTTGCTACATTTGAAAGTGACGGTGGCCTTTCCTAGAGAACCGTCTTTCAATTCAACGAATCTTACCAGACTCGCTATGTCAATCTTTTTTCTTACGATGGAAATATATATTTAAATTTACACTGCATTTTTATAAATTATATTCATATAACTTTTATAATTTATTATCGCACCTATACGTGTAATCTGCTTGTAAAATTTCGAATTTTGTGATAATTTTAACTAAACATAAAATCACAAGCTAAAGCGGTGTCTACAATGAGATTTTAAGTCGTAAGATTTAACATATCTACCAATCACAATCAAAATTGCGGTCGTACTTTTAGAATGCTTAACTGTGATTGGTCGATATGTTAAGTCTTACGACTTAAAATCTCATTGTAGACACCGCTTAAGGCGGAGCAACTTTATGTATAAGTTTTAAAGTGTGTGCATACTCTTTGGATAGAGACGGAGGAGGGTGGAGGAGAAGAGAAAGGGAATAGTATTTAACTTTTAATTAATCACATTATTACGGCGTACAATTAGTCACGTCAGATCAATTTAACCAAGTGTTTGTTCGTGTGTGAATGAACAATACTAATAAGTACAGCAACTCAGAAAGGAGAGTATAATGTATATATGACAGAGCGTATCAAACATGACGAATTCACAAAAAGGAAAAGTATAATATTTTTAATTGAGCAATATTTAGGTTATTATAACCAAACGCTATTAATTAAAAATTATTTCACTCACTTCTCTCTCTCTCTCTCTCTTTCTTTCACAGATTATACAGTATCGTGATTCCCCAGAGAGAAAAGATATAAAATTACACAATGCTGTACAAGACGCGGTATACAGTATACTTGCCTTCTTGATCGGCGATCTTTCGAAGGCGCGCACCATGTTCGTTCGAAAGTTTGGTGAGGGGATAGAGCTAGGCAAAAGGGGACTAGAGGAGAGAACCCAGGTCGACGACCCTCGCACGTGGAGCCGTTCAGAAGTAGGCCACACCGTGACATCACGCAAATGGCAAAATGGCCGCCACCGCCGAGAAACCGGCACATTTCACAGGATCGCTCTGTGCGCGCGTTCCGCTCTTCGGAATAAGCCTGTGTTCAGTGTTGGCGCTCGCGTTGCGTCGCACGGTCGCGCATGCGCCGCACACGTTTCATCTTTCATCATGTTCGCAAAGCGAATGCGGAGCTACTCGCGGAATTACCTAGCGCACGTGGATTGTGCGCGTCGCATTGCCGCGCACAATCCGATATTTAACACTCGTCTCCTTCAATATGGCGGCTTATGGCGATTTACCGATTCATACCTTTTATGCCCAACATTTTATATGACAATTTTATGGCTATTTTTTGCGCAAAGTTAATGATAGAGCGATGCGAGTGAACGAGTTATATATATATATCCATTTCTACCAATGTAGATTAACTTTGATCTCGGTTTAATTTACTCTTTATCTTTTTTAATTTTTAAAATTAGAAAAAGATAAGGAGTAAATTAAACCGAGATTAAAGTTAATCTATATTGGTAGAAATGGACATTATAGAGTGTGACCTCGGCTTAACTGTATTTAACTTAATCGACAGTTTTCAAGTGATTTCTGTATTATTTTAATTGTTAACACGAATAGAATTATTAATTCTTTGACACATGGCAAGGAAGATTAGTTTAAAGATAATGAATTATATGTATAGTAAATGTTCATGTATAAAATTCTGTCGATTAAATTAATCGCCGATTAAGATAATTGGAGTTTGATCGAAGTGACCCTTACTCGTTCCAAACCGTTTATCGCTCACCCAAAAAAGTGGAAAATTTAGGTACAAATTGTCAATCAAGTTGATGGCAAGACAGTTGAATAAATAAAAGGGTTTTCGGGTCTATTTATTCTTTTGCTTTTTTCATTGTGTTAAAAATTGCGTATACCTTACATTATAAACTGAAATTGCTAGTTTCACTTAATCGCGAAGTGTAAACGAGAACAAAATGCGTTTTACTACTCACTCGATGATGTGCGTATATCGTTACTCTTCGTAATTCCCTTTCGCGAGGCGTGTAAGGGCGATTCGCGCGAATACTCGTATTGAATATTAGCGCATCGCGAGTTAATTGTATAATACGCGGTGTTCAACAATTATTGTATTCATTTATTTCATCAGTACGTCGCGTCGTCGATTTATCGGTAACTAAAAATAAGACATCGATCGTTCCGGAGTCATAAATGACTAAAAATGATGGCATCTCAATGAATTAAATTTAACAACCCAAGGGACACACGAAAGTCAATAGAAAGCCAAAATGACTTTATTTTGATTCGAAATGGTCACGCATTTTCCGTATGATGAAAAATTGATTTCAGTATATCGATAACAATAACGAAAAAATGACTTTGCGCAGGACTCACAAATTCAGAGTGAAAGTTTTCTGGAAATGGTGAAAAAGTTCTCATAATTATTATTCGTAAATGTGTACTCAGGAAGAACAGAAAATCATTGTGACGTCAAAATGACTTCAAAATGATTGGCATCATTTTAGCATCATTTTGACGTCATCATGACTTTCTGTTCTACTTGGGACATCGCCGCCAGATGGACGCGATGAAGTCTATTTTCTCGTAAGTAAAAACCACACAGGATAGAATAAAAGACGCAGCATTATGAGATTATTCACTCATGTTCTAATAATATAATTCT
>NJRL01001357.1:0-11683 GCA_003063815.1 Aphaenogaster rudis
TCGCTTCGGCCGCGCATGCGCATTTCGAGGGAAAGTAATAGAATGAGACAGAACCAACGAAGAATAGAACGAGACAGAACCAAGTTGTTGTCTCACTTCTTGGCGACAGTTTTGCGCTCCTATTCCCCTTCCATATCTATAAGTTCTATGGGTCTATCATATAAAGCCAGCGGCACACGGTGCTTGTTTTCCTGGGCACCGATCATGTAACTTTTTTCCTAGGGCGGAAACGTGAAAAGTAAAAAGTTTATCTCTCTTTATTCAACATCAATAGAAAGAGATAGTTACAAGAAACTTTTCACGTTTTCACCCTAGGGAAACAGTTATATGATCGGTGCCCTGCTGGATTGCTTCGTTCTAGTAAATTACTAGAAATTCTGCATGCTGAGTGGTGCAATTATAGTAATGTACTAGAACGCAAGGAATCCAGCAGAAAAACAAGCACAGTGTTGCTGGATTCACACTGGCCGCGTTCAGCAGACTCAACAGTTGAGCAACGTTACTAGATTTATCTATATTATATCTTCATTGGTCGCGTTCAGCAGACTCAACAGTTGAGCAACGTTACTAGATTTATCTATATTATATCTTCATTTATTATAGAAAATCTAGTAACGTTGGTCAACTGTTGAGTCTGCTGAACGCGGCCACTGCATCCGACGTCCGACGTACGACGTCCAATATCCAATAGGAGAGTTTGTTTACTAGAGTCTTTAATATCGCTAGTTAAAGTCTCTAGAAAACAAACTCTCCTATTGGATATCGGACATCGTACGTCGGACGTCGGATGCAGTGTGAATCCAGCATGTGCCGCTGGCTTTAGTCCGCCCTCACGAAGTAATGGAAAATTATGCTTGAAGGAATTGTATCAGTTCTTTAGAGGGAGTATTATCGTTATATGCAAATAAAATGTTCAAACTTACGCATCAGGCTGCGTCCCGATGGAGAAAGAAATAGCGGAACGGAACAATAACAGAATCATTCCGATTGGTTAGTCTTGTAGGACACAAACAAGCTCCATGGGGCTAACCAATCAGAATGATTCCGTTATTGTTCTGTTCCGCTATTTCTTTCTCCATCGGGATGCAGCCTAATACGGGCTTTATATCGAGAAAGAGAGAGAACGATAGGTCTAAAATGGCGGTCGAAAAAGGAGGGGAACCAATAGAAACACGCGGTTGTTGGCATTCGCAAGATCAAAGTTTTCCGACTTTTACGCTACTCTTGTAAATCTAGAGCTCTGGTCGGTGTCGTTAACTAGCGACAGCCAATGGCAAGGACAATCTTGGTGAAAAGCGCAACTCTCTCATAACTATCTATCGCTCGCTAACGACACCGACGACTGTCGGTAAGGGCTGCGTTCAAAAATCCTACTCGACGGGTAGAGTAGCCTTTATTGACCAATCAGGACAAAAAGAACAAAAATTTCTTTATCATGATTGGTTAATAGACGTTAATCCTACTCTACCCATCGATTAAGATTTCTGAACGCAACCCTGAAATATCGATGTTGTATCATGTCGTCTCACGTCATCTTGCATTCGCACACGGTAACTGTTGCAATCGAGAGCCAATTCGCGACAACGAGAGACTTCGTAATTGCTGTAACTCGTTGAATGCGTGCTTGACGTCAATCTTTCATTACAAGGCTAACAAGACATGATACCTATACTGTGATTGCACGCGCGCTCGTTATGTGAGTATCTTTGAAATTTTAAGTTGAGGTATATAAGCAGGCACTCCCGTGTTTCCCGACCACTTCGATAACGCGAGACAGTTAACGCAATATATTTTCTTCCGATTGTAGCTACATGCACAAGATATATTTCCACTACGTGCGCATATGTATACGAGGGTAGTACGAAAAGTTCTCGGCCTGACACATGAGATGATGCCAGAAGTATAAAACTTGATCTTGCAAAGGGCTACTGACAAAATTTCTGACAGATGCGTTCATTAGTTTCTTTGCTCTGATCGTGTAAAGCAAACAACTTTTGGTTTCATTAAAAAATGGATAAAGTCGGATATCGCGCAGTGATAAGATACCTCGTTTTAAAAGGTTTAACGCCAACAGAAATAAAAAATGACTTTGATTCAACTTTTGGAGAGTTTTCACCATCGTTTTCAACTGTTAAGAAATGGGCTGCTGAATTTAAACGTGGTCGTACGTCCATAAATGATGATGAACGTTCAGGTCGCCCAAAAACCGCTACGACTAACAAAATCATTGAAAAAATCCATAATGCTGTATTGATTGATCGACGACTGAAAGTACGTGAGCTTGCTAACATTGCAAACATCTCAAATGATCGCGTCCACAACATCTTACATGAGCATTTGCATATGAAAAAGCTTTCATCGCGATGGGTGCCGCGTTTGCTAACAGTCCATCAAAAACGCATTCGAATGAACGTTTCTAAGGAGTGTTTGAACATATTTAATCTCGATCCAATCGATTTTTTGCGGCGTTTTATCACTGTTGATGAAACATGGATTCACCATTACACACCAGAGAAAAAACTGGTAGAGGCAGATGGAACTCCAAAGAAGGTGAAAGCAATTCCATCATCAGGAAAAGTGATGGCGACCATTTTCTGGGATTATCGTGGTATTGTGCTCATCGACTATCTGGGAAAGGGAAAAACCGCCAACGGAGTATATTATGCAGCATTATTGGATCAATTGAATGATGCTATTAAGACCAAACGTCCTCATTTGGCAAAGAGAAAAGTGCTTTTACATCATGACAATACACCCGCTCACTTTTCTTTAGTTGCAGTCGCAAAATTACATGAATTGCACTTCGAATTGGTTCCGCAAGCACCGTTTTCACCAGATTTAGCCCCCAGTGACTTTTTCCTCTATCCAAACATGAAGAAATGGCTCGCTGGAAAGAGATTTCGCTCAAATTCTGAAGCAATCAAGAAAACTAAGGCTTATTTTGAAGGTTTAACAAAATCGTATTATACAGACGGTATAAAAAAGTTAAAATATCGCTGGCATAAGTGTATGGAGCTGAATGGGGACTACGTTGAAAAATAAATCAATTTTGCTATAAATCATGTGTTTTCTTTGTCAGATTGAGAACTTTTCGAACTATCCTCGTTATGTCTTTTATTTTGCATTGTTATGAAATACGTTATCTAGATTAGGATTATGTGCATGTAAGCTTACTTTTTTGTGTATATTTTATTTGCTCTATTGTAGGTATTTTTTTATTTCTCGTTTCCCTTGGTTTTCTCGTTTTCAGTGCGAGCATTGTAAAATAGTGAAAAAAGAATGTCGTGATGGACAGAATGGTCAACGAGGTCCATCCTTACGTGACAAGTATTCTGTGTATTCTGCAGACTGGCAGCTAAGAGAGCTCTTGTCTTCCTCGATAGGAATGGACGTTTCTCTAGGAAAATAGAATTAAATAGTAATCTCGTTGAGTATATGCATGGGAATGTTGAACTTGAATGCGATACCGCTCTTTGGAAACATGAACAACGATCCGGGCATTGTCTGCTTCCGTCATTGCTCGACGAAGAGCGTGTTTTGCAGGCGCATTCCGGCGACGTGTCCGCTGTGTGTGTCGCAAATGCAGAATTTCATCGTGGACCCGTTTCGCGTTCC
The DNA here is from genome assembly GCA_003063815.1 of Aphaenogaster rudis. Lineage (NCBI taxonomy): Eukaryota > Metazoa > Arthropoda > Insecta > Hymenoptera > Formicidae > Aphaenogaster > Aphaenogaster rudis. The sequence goes on from NJRL01001357.1 coordinate 3,616, forward strand.
GTATCCGTTTGCGAATGCTACTCACAGGCCGACCAGTGTTGTTATTCGGCCCTCAAGAGGCAGCTTCCTCGATGATTACGACGCATTGCGTGACGATCTACACATCGGGATAGTCGATTCTAGTAGCGGCATCGTGGAGTTCGATAGAGAGGGACTAATAGTGAACGATGTCGCCGGATGGACCGATTGCATCGCCTTGGAAGTCATCCCAGCAGCCTGGACCGTACAGTGGGACGAGACGTTGTCGCTTATGTCGAAGGATTTCAAGTGGAAATCCGTTTACTATAATGCCATCAGTATGAACTGTTTCGACTTTGTTCTGGAATTTTTCAATAATCTGGGATATGCAGATCTGAGATTCGCGAGCAAGGAAGACCTGTGCAAGCGATTGATACTGTCGAAAATGCACAATGCAATCCGATATGTTTCGTTATACAGAGGCTTGAAGGATCAGGAATATCTGCTGTCGGATCATCACACTTGATGCATTTGTTTACTTTTGTCATTTTTTTACTTATATTATTTGTAATTTATGTAATAAATGTGTTCACATTGTATGTCTGTCTTCTGTTTATTACCGAACCATAATGGCTCCTGCCCACAGGACGCGTTATTATGCGTTAGGGTGCCGTCCCATGACGGTCGGAAATTCGGGAAACGAAATCTCGGAATCATTCTGATTGGTTAGCCTCATGGGGTCCGTCCTGCATGGGGAAGCACCCTTATGCGTTACGCGTGAGTCATGCGTTGATCAATAAAACGAAAGTTGTATTATCATTATTTTCGGAAAAGCGAAACGCTCATTGGTCAACGCGTGACTCACGCGTAATGCATAACGCGTCCTGTGGGCAGGAGCCATTACTTTTTTGCCGAAAGAAAACATAATGTGAAAATGAAATCTGTAGCACATATGTATGAAATTTTTAAATTGCTCCAATTAGAAAGAGAATATATAAGAATTTTATAAAATTAAAAAATTTTAAATCTAACAAGAATTAAAGACTTAACAGAGTACAAAATGGAAAAAAATTTAATTAAAATGAAAAAATTTTTTATGTAAAAAACTTGGCGCTGCTAGACTAAATAAGTAAAACAATTTATAAATAGTAATGAATTATTTGAATATTACATTAAGATTACAATATAGCTTTTCTCTCTCAAAGTCTAGCAGCGTCAAGTTTTTTTTACATAAAAAATTTTTTTATTTTAATAAAATTTTTTCATTTTGTACTGTTAAGTCTTTAATGATTGTTAGATTTAAAATTTTTTAATTTTATAAAATTCTTATACATATATTTTCTTTCTAATTGGCGCAATTTAAAAATTTTATACATTTTTTAATGCTACAAAGCTGTAGCATAAGATAAGCTAAAATAAAATTTTTTTAGCAAAAAAGTTAGGTATTTAGACGTATTGATCCATGCATATTAGCACTTGGATGAACACATGTTAATTAATAAATATTTTATAAAATTATAATGAACCAGTGATATAATACCGGCATTTGATTTCATTATCTTACAATATTTTATCTTTAGAATTTAAGAATGGTCAAATATCTTTGCAGAAAGTAAAGCACGGACGAAAGGTGTAACAGCGAAGCAAAATGATTCTTACAAGGATCAGATCGTCTTTATTGAACCGATGGTATGATAGACGTTCCGAACAGAAACGCTTATTAAGAAGACTAATAGATAAGAGTGAAAATAAATTTGATGTCATTGTCGTTGGTGGCGGTCATGCCGGAACCGAAGCGTCTGCCGCTGCTGTCAGAATGGGTGCAAAGACACTGTTGGTTACTCAGAAAAAAAATACTGTAGGTGAGTATGCGCTTGAAGCTAGCAATGGCATGCTGAAATTTATAGATGGCTGCATACAAAATGCATCTTTGATCGAAGTAAAATTATACAGTCTAATATATTTGAATACGATTACATTTGCAGGAGAGATGTCGTGTAATCCGTCTTTTGGTGGAATCGGAAAGGGTCATCTGATGAGAGAGGTGGACGCTCTGGATGGAGTATGTTGTCGGATATGCGATATTTCGGGGATACACTATAAAGTCTTGAATAAGCGAAAGGGACCAGCGGTATGGGGTCTTAGAGCTCAAATCGACAGAGCATTGTACAAGAAACATCTTCAAGCGGAACTCTTTAATATGCCTGGATTACATATCTATGAATTCTCTGTAGAAGATCTGATTTTGGAGAATGAGTCTCTGTCTTGCCGTGGAGTAATTCTCAGTATGTTTTGAACTTCGTAATAGAAAATAGAGAAAAGAATTATTTGAGATTTGTTTAATTAACTGAAATAACTTGATCTATTAAATTGAATTTTTACATAATATGTTACGTAATAATCCATTTTATTTTATAGAAGATGGAACGAAGATATTCGGTGATGCGGTAGTTATAACCACAGGAACTTTTTTGAAGGGCCAAATAAACATCGGGCTGGAGAAAAGGCCCGCAGGTAGATTGAACGACGAACCTAGCATTGGTTTGGCAAATACGCTCGATAGACTCGGATTTCGAATAGGGAGATTGAAAACTGGTAAGAGTAACGTTTCATACAGTATATCTCTTTAATTAATTCGCGCAATGTATTATTCAATGGATATATTTTTTTATTTGATGTTTCTATTGATATATGTATTGATTAAAGTTGCTTTAATGTTAAAAATTTTAATCATACGTTTGTTATATCTAATTACGTATTAATAAAGATTATGTATGTATCTTTAGGCACACCGCCGAGGTTGGAGAAAGAAAGCATCGACTTTACCAAATGTTCGAAATCTCTGCCGGACGATTCTCCCGTGCCATTCTCGTTTATGAGCGATAATGTATGGCTACCGCCCGACAAGCAAGTGTTAACGTATCTGACGCAAACAAATGAAGAAGTTGCAAAGATCATAAAGGATAATTTGCACTGTAATTTACACGTTACGGAGGAAATATCGGGTCCGCGGTACTGCCCGAGTATAGAGAGTAAGGTTCTGCGATTCCAAACAGTTCAACATCAGATATGGTTAGAGCCGGAAGGTCTGGATTCGCCGTTGATTTATCCGAGTGGATTGTCGTGCACTCTGCCGGAAGAGAAGCAGGTGGAGCTCGTTAAATGTATCCCGGGATTAGAGAATGCTCGTCTAGGTAATCTCTTTAAATTTATCTTGAATTTTGATTAATTTTGGAAATTATGCGTGAACAATCTTATTCATACAATTTTTTAGAGAAATTAAAACGGATTGAAAGTGCATAATTACTTGTCATATTCAGTGTTTTTGTTCAAAAATTTTTATATTATTTTGATATGTTATTTAGACATCTACGACTAAATTTACAGTATAATAGGACTTCTATGATAAGACCTTCTATTTCTATTATGATTTTTATTATAAAATTTTTTCAATCTTATTTTTGCATCTACGTTTGAATAGTAAAACCTGGTTACGGTGTCGAGTACGACTATATAGACCCCAGAGAATTGACTACGCAATTGGAAACCAAAAAGATTCCGGGGCTGTTCCTCGCTGGACAAATAAATGGCACCACCGGTTATGAAGAGGCAGCCGCACAAGGTATCGTCGCGGGTGTTAACGCGGCCGCTAAGGTGATTGGCGTCATGTAGAAAGATGTTTATAGATTAAGGCTTTCCAATATGGAGAAAAGAAGCAAATTTAAATGGCATTCCACTGAAATCAATTAAAAGCGCAAAATTTCTCTTAGACAATTTGACTTGTCCACTTGATCTTTTTATTTCAAATTATTTATAATTTTTTTATTTGTAAAAGATTTCAGCGCTTTATTATTTCATGGTGTTACCAATTGGGAAACCAATATATAAGCGCGTTTTTAAGTGCATTCTATGTTTTGAATAAATTTATATGAAAAATTTCTAGGTGTTTAAGAAACCGCCGCTTCTGATAAGTCGAACCGAGGGTTACATTGGCGTCCTCATCGATGACCTGACGACAGAGGGTACCTCGGAGCCGTACAGAATGTTCACTAGCAGATCGGAATTTCGAGTGAGTCTGCGTCCCGACAACGCCGATCAGAGATTGACAGAGAAGGGTTACGCGATAGGCTGCGTTTCCCGTGAAAGGATTGACAAGACGAGGGCGGTTCTTCGTAAAATGCAGGAAGTTACACAGATACTTAAGAGCGATGTGCGATCGACTTGCAAGTGGCAACGATTGCTGAAGATGAAGAGCTCTAAGGCCGTTGGACACAAGTCGGCATTTGATATGCTGTCCTCGACGAATGAGGAAGTCACGTTCGCACAGTTAGCAAAACTATTACCGGACTTAGGATATTTGGATGGAGATCCTGGTTTAGCGAGAAGGATAGAGGTTTGCAAATTAATTATTGAACGTATCACATCTTTGACGAGAAAATTTGTGTAATTCAAAGAAAAGCGTTTTTTATGAATAAAATAAAAGTTTCAGAAATTTCAATCAAATACGTTTAAAATATATATTCACGAACATTTCTGAAACCCTGGCAATGATTTGACTTTCAGATAGAGACGAAATACGCGTACGTTGTTGCGGAGCAGCAGGACCAAGTGAACGATATCAGGAGTAACGAACAGATGACTATACCGAATGATATCGACTACAACAGGTGAAGATCAAAGATTTATTTTGTTGCTTGATTATTTAATTGTTGCATGGTAAAATTGATAAGAATGACAAATTTTCTAAGTTTTAAATGTCTAAAGAAAATATAAAAGATTACTAATTGCTCGTTTTATTTCTGTTACAGTCCTAATTTAAGTTTATCTAATGAAGATCGAGAGAAACTTACGAAAAATCTTCCACGCACGGTAAATCTCTTCGTTACCAATCTTGTAAAAGCGTTAACTTTTGATTTGTATCACAAAAGCAAATTTCTTTTCTTTTTGTTTTAATCCCAATAGTATTCGTTGCTTTCAAAGTGCAATTATTCCCGCAAAGTCGGCACTTATTGTCTCTTCAATCCAATCATTCTTATTTGTATCAACAGTTTAACAATCATATTAACGAGATTTATCTTGCAGATCGCAGCGGCCAATAAAATCTCAGGTGTGACACCTTCGGCTATATTGAGGCTACTTTATTATATTAGACATCATCCCAACAAGAATGTTGCAAGAACACAGTAATTGTATTATAATAGCGAAAAATAAATGATAATGACTTTCATGATGTGTCACCAACATTATACAACAAAAATGTAGTCAGGAATTTGTCATAAATTAATAAAATATCGATAGGATAACTTTGAACAATGTAATGTATTTGAACACACGCGTGAAACTTGAAATAACTTCGATACTTAAAAAAATAGTTTAAAAAATGAAAAAGGACTGTTAATGCACTTGTCATGTTAAACAAAATTTATGTATCAAATCTCTTTTTTGCAATGCATCTAACGATAAGACTAACTTTGTTTAAAATTTCACTTAATTTAATTAACAATTCAGAATTGCAGCAAAATTTCCAATTACATAACTCGTCCTTAGGCCGGTATTCATAAGTTCTTCTATTTAAGATCGTCTTAAGTACAATCTTAAGATATCATAAGCCAATCACAGAACCGTATTAGCGCGTCTTAAGATATTACTTAAGACGGTCTTAAAATAAGAACGGACTATGAATACTGGCCTTAATCTGATCTTGCTCTTTCCATGTGTCAAAAAATAAAAAATTAATAGTTCTATTTATATATTAATAAATGATTCTATATATTAATAGTTCTATCTATACATTAATAGTTAATAGTTCTATTTACATTAATGTAGTATCTATTAGGCCCGGTTTCACCAACGCGAGTTAATCTAATCGGTCGATTAAACTATATCTTTGTCTCTCTTTAAGAATGTATCTGAAAAGAGACAAAGATATAGTTTAATCGACCAATTAGATTAACTCGCGTTGGTGAAACCGGGCCTTAATGTTTTTATTTATTAGTGAATAGTTCTATCTACAATAACTTCTATCTAATACAAAATATATTTGTATTATTAATTTATTTGTTAGAAATTTGAATTTTGATTGTTGATTAGTTTGGTAAGCAATATGATTTAAGTAGTAAGCGAATTGGCCAATTACAATTGAGAATTGTTGAAAACGCAAGGCTATTTAAAAAATCTCAATTGTGATTGGTCGATTTATTACAAGTCAGGGTGAAGGGAAGGGGATAAAGAGGAGTGGGAGCTTCTCGTACGGCCGAGTGACTGAAGCGCCGATTTCCGTTGGCGTTGGCGACTGGCGTTCCATTACTTCCATTTCCTTTACGATCGGGCGAGAGGCGTCATCGTTTGTTTCTCTCGCGTGAAGAGTCGCGGGAAAAACGCAAGATGGTAAGAAACTTTTACTTTCTCTACGTTTATCGATACGTCGCTCAGCTCTGCGGTTTTCTCTTTCGTCGATTCCACCATTTCATTCCCGATTATTTCTTATTATTCGTTGCAAAGACTTGCAATTTTGCCGGTCGCGCTCCACGTGCGACCACGTGTCTCGAATTATTTTATTAACTTATACGAACCATACATTTTCTATGATATCTCGCATCTCAAATCTTTTCGCTTATTTAAATGATGAAATTTATTGGTCCGTGTTACTGATTTATCAGTGATTAGTTTTATAACCATTTCTGACAAATCTTTCCTAGCGTAATTCGTATGTGAGTTTGGCTACTGTGAGATTAACAAAATGTAGTTTCTGTTTCTCAGGTTATTAAATCCGCGCGAACATTCTTTAAGGAAGTCGGCGTGACCTGACTCGGAAAGGAGTAAAACTTATTCTTCTTCTTCCTAAACCCCGTTTGGATATCCGACTCAAATAGATGAGTCACGGTACCACGCTCCTAGGATCTGATCCAGAAAGAACCTCTTCGAGGAGAAAAGAAATTCTGCTTTTTAAAGGAGTAAAACTTGGTCTTTAGAATGGTCACACAGATCAATTCAGAGTCCCAAAGGAGTCCACGAAGACCTCAGAGTTCCTAGGTAGTTTAATACGAACTGTATAATCTTATATAATTTTGTACAACGCTTATATAGTTTTTGTTCTTTGATATATCTTAATTATGATGATATCAATGGTCCGTGTTTCTGAGAAACTGATTATTACCATTAAACTGATTTATTATAAATTTGCTTCTCATATAATTATCTGTGAAATATATAGTTTATTATAAAAAAGAAATAATATGATTGTAGGAAGGAAAAATACATAGAATGAAGGAACTGAATCCATTGACTGATTTGTTTATATAATCTGCGTTGCACTTAAACATACATATTGCAATCTCGATTGGAAAGAAACGACATTGTGAAAGGGATCTTTTTCTCTGTGAAGTGATATGTAAGTAATACTGCCTTTTCAGTAATATTAACATTATTTTGTTAAACCTAGGAGCTAAATTCTAAATCTGATATAACATTTTTCATGTAGTTCTTTATCAATAAATATTAATTTATATAAAAAAAAACTTAATACGTTTTTGATAAAGTCGGCATGATTCGGAAAGAAGTAAAACTTTAAAATGGTCAACATAGATCAATCCAAAGTCCCAAAGGAGGGTATTCATGAAGACCTCAGAGTAGGTGGTTTAAACAAACTATAATCTTATATAATTTTGTACAACATTTGTATAGTTTTTGTTCTTTGATATATCTTAATTATGATGATATTGATGGTCTGTGTTTCTGAAAAACAGTGATTATTATCATTCAACTGATTTATTATAAACTTGTATTTCATATAATCATCTGAAATATGTCATTTACTGAAAAAGAAATAATATGATTGTAGGAAGGAAAGATAGAATGGAGGAATTGAATCCATTGACCAATTTGCTTAATCTGTGTTGCATCTAACATATACATTGCAATGTTGATTGGAAAGAAATGACGGCATGAAAAGGATCTTTTTCTCTGTGAAGTGATATGTAAGTAATACTGCTATTTCAACAATGTTAACATTATTTTGTTAAACTTAGGGGTTATTATGATGATATAAATGGTCTGTGTTTCTGAAAAACAGTGATTATTATCATTCAACTGATTTATTATAAACTTGTAT
>NJRL01001357.1:27961-49911 GCA_003063815.1 Aphaenogaster rudis
GAAACTGATAAATTTTTGTTTATGACTTTTTTGTCAGATTATTGTAAGTGCCTTAAAAATCGTGGCGACCGTTACGAGGACCACCCTGTATATATATATATAAAATTTTTTTTAAACATATATTTTCTAAACAGTTCCTAATTTTTATAACATTTATAGTACGTATATTTTACTGAATTCGCCATCGAGATTCAATCCCATGCATCGAACCAACTACCGTAAAATTCACAGAACATCCTCGCATCGCAACTTATATATTCTTTTATACCTGCATCAATATCCTCGTCGTCATCCCTCGTTAATTCGCCGTCGTTGATGCTCAACGACCGCTGGACGGGTTTGTGAACGAAGATGTCCATGCAAGCGAGGATGGGGCCCCGGTCGTCGCGCAAGGCCCGCATCGCGTGGGTCATGATCGTCGCCAGGAGGTCCCGCTCCGTGAAGGGTCGCAGTAGCTCGAGGATCTGCGGCGTCAGACGAAACGGCACGAGTTCCGGTATCGGCGTGCGTATGCCGCTGCCGAAAGCGTGGCCGAAATCAATGCCCAGGCAACGTCCGGTTGCGATGCACACCAGGGTGTTCTGCAGATGACGATCGCCGATTCCCGCGAGCCAATGTGCCGCGCACATGGTCGCGTAACTGGTGACGAAGTTACGTCGCAGCGTCACGAAGCACTCTGGGGATGAGCTGATCGCGTCGAACGCGTCGCGCAGAGCCGTTTGCTTCGTTTCGGCAATCAGGTTCTTCATGTTCTCCGTGACCGCTTGCTGGCTATACCTGGACAGAGCCGCCTTATACCGATCAACAATCCGCTGCTTCGTGGGCGCCGCGTCGATTATCCACCTCGCGTATCTCTTGTGAATGCTCGTGCACCGTTCGGTCTCCTTCTTCGACAGAGTGAACCGTACCAAATCCTCCAGGGATCTCGTGTCCTCGATCCATTGTATGAGACCGAACGACCTTGACAGCGGAATCACCTGCAAAAGGAAAGCTCACGCGTTACAAATATAGGTGAAGGAAGGTATCTAACAATTAATAAGTAAATAGAGATCGAATAAGTGAACAACACAATATATAGAAATATAGGCTCTATATACGGTCGGGCTGGATCTCCTTTGCCTGATATTTTTATTGTGTGAATTTATACACTTCGTAGCTCAGCCAACTACGCGTCGATTACTTTCGATAAGTATGTAATCACAAGTCTAATTGGAAATAATTTTATTAATTCAATAACGTTATTAATGAAACAAATACAAATGATTTTATTTTATTAAAATTGTTATTGAATTAACAAGATTATTTCCAATTAGACTTATAATTAGATACGATAGATATGATTTGTTTATTCTCCAATTTAAATACCTCCAATTGAAATACCTGAGATCATATTTTTTACAATAAGTTCTTTACAGGTTTTTTAAGATCTTTATTATTGTCAGTAGTATTATTAAATTGATCATCAATTTAACTCAACGTGATATTACTATTTCCAGCTCTAGCTAAAAAGACTGCGTTTCAAGTCAGAAAATAATTAGACTTAATGCTGTTGATACATCATTTTTTTCTGTGTATATATCACCTCATACGTGTCGATGGCCAAGCGTCTCTGTCTGCAGCCGGGATCGTTGCGTAACGTTCTGTTCATGGTGGAATACAGCTGCTGCAGGCCCCGGTCGATCGTTAGATCCTCGCCGAATTTCACCAGGAACTTGTACTCCCTGCCGTTGTCGCCCACCATGCCGATGCGAATCGGTTTGCGCAGCGATCGCATGACCATCACCTGCGACTCGAACCGTGCGATCCTCACGTGGTAGCGCGGCATGGGTTCTCTGTCGCCGGAGTATTGTCCGGGTATCTCGATACCGCCGCCGCCACTGCCGCCGACGTACTCGTGCAAGAACGGGCTGTAATCCTTCAACCTGCTCGCATTCCCCGCATGCCTCCGGAGAGACTCGTTCAATGAGTCCTTAAGTCTTCGTATCCCTTCTCGCGCGGCGTCGCGATCGTTAGGATTCAAGGCTTTTATTTTTTTTATTTTGCTCTCGTAGCTCTCGATTTCCTTAAAAATATTGCCCGGTCGCGGTAAAATATCGCGGTCTTCCCCTTCTGCCGCGCGTGTGTCGGAATTCGGATAGACTTTCTGCAATAATGATTCGATGACCTTCGTTTTCCCTTGAGACAGATCCCTCATCGCCTCGTCGAGGTAGTGTTTTAGGTACAGTTTCGGTTGCGCCACGTACTGCATGGCTTGCAAGAATCGCTCATATTCTTCCATTTTGTTGCGCAGGAGCGAGCGTATCCGTTGGGTTTTCTGGTCCTGAAGAATACCAGGGTTTCTCTCGATGGCAAGGTGATATGTGTAGGCGATCGCGTCGGGATAAGTCTCGGCGAGCCTCTCGACGATCGGCACGACCGCGGTTGCGATCGACGATGTTCCCAGGTGGGAAAAGAGCAAGTCTCGCCAGCGCAGGAACAACCAGGGCCTCAGGTTGGCACATTCTTGGACGAACTTCTCTCGCATCCTGTCATCCCGCAACCGTTCAGGTCTTAGCAAGCATGGGAAGTAGTGCGTAGCCTCGAAATAATCGTGACGCATGGATCTCAGAGTGGACGACAAGAACGTCTGGAAGATCTCGTCGTTCTCCATGTCGGTGCTCATCAGTCTGCCGTAACAGTGTCTGGCCAGGGCGCAATAATACTCGCCAACGTTGGCGGCGGTCGCGTGATCGCAGCAGAATTGCAGATTGACCAAGCTGTAGCGCAGCAAATGTTCCCGGATATTATTCTGATCGATACTCGTCGTTTCTGTCACTCCTATATCCCGCAGGATGCTGCTGCACGTCAACGCGTTCGCGAACGCGTCGTTTTCCCTGCTCAAGGATTCGATCTTCGAAGCCATTGTGCCAATATGCTTTTTAATAGCAGTGCTCATGTCGGCATCGAGCTTGCCGATCTTCAAAAGTTTATGTGAACTTTCCCAAGAAGTGAAATAATTGGACATCTTCTTGAACATATTTGTCTCGACATCAGCGCATAGACACTTGATTCTAGCCTCGAGCCACGCTGATGATAGCTCCAGATGATGGACGTCCTCTTCACAGACTGTTTCAATATAATCCCGATATTTAATTACATCATTCAGACGTTTCTCTGCGATATATTGATGTTTTTGGTTCAACGCGGCGTCGACGATGCCTAGTCGGAGCTGATAATTGTTTTGATACAGCTGCTTCTTGAATCTGCAACTGTTCTGGAACAATATCGAGGAATATGCTCGATAGGCGGCTATTTTGTTCCACTGTACAAGATTGTCTCGAATCGTGGGCGTTTTCGTCGACCAGAAATTCAACAACGCGACTATTCTGTCCAGGTACTTCGCTTTGTTCGTACATCGAAGGACTTTGAGCGAGGCGTCCAGATCGTTCATGATTTGCAACTTGAACAATTTGCGTAGTCTGAGTTCGGTGCAGAGAGGGCTCAGCCCGATCCATTGTTTTCCCGTCATATCCAGAAGATCATTTAACAGATCGGTCGCCTTTCTTACTTCGCCATCCAGCAGAAATATCACCAGATATTCGCCTGTTATGGACATTAGATGCTGTAATTTGTTTTGATCGTACGTCCACGACTTGATGGCATCTAGATCGTCCTTGCTCGACGTCCAGTTTCTCTCTTCCGACAACATATGTACATAGGCGTCGCAAGCATACGGGATCATCCAATCCCTCCATGCGTCGTTCCAGATACTTTTTAGGTCCCCGTTTTTTGCACGGTCCTTCACAAGCCGGTCGATCGCCGACCAGTCGCACAGATTGTTCACGGCATCAAGCAACCCTTCCAGGCAGTGCTCCTTTATCGATGGATCTTCTGTTCGTTGATAAGCATTCGTGAACGCGTTCTTCGCTCGAATCCAATCGCCGTCCACCTCCGCGAGAGCTGCCTCCTAAACAAAGAATGAGACGAGCAGAGAATGATGAATAACGTCATTTTTACACTCTGAGCAGCACTCTAGCAATCTTATTTCATCAGAAAATGTTATCATGTTTCAGAAATTGTAGACTAGAGCAGAGGTGACCAAACGGTCGATTGCGGACACTTGGGCGGTCGATCGCGTGGCAACGTGAAATTCACAATACGATAGTTGTAATTGTAATGTAACCCATCATTAATCTATTCTATTCTGTTTTATGCCAAATCGCAACACAAACACACACAATCAAATAAACATGCTTATTTCACATATAATTATAAACTTAGATCGCTACGACAAGGAACAGTAGATCGCGATGGGGTGTGGAAGCTGAATGTAGATCTTGGTGCTTCTAAGTTTGGCCACCTCTAGACTAGACTTAGAAAAAGGAACATTTTTCTCTAATAGGAAGAACGTATCGAAGTCAACAAAATCAATGACTGTTTTGATAAAAAATTACTGCGAAACTCTCGGCCGCGATCTAAATTAATTCAATAAAAATCTATTTGCGTTGATCCAATACCATCAAAAATTACCTGCACATCCTGGCCGAAACATTGCCGTCCTCGGAAGATGCTTAGAACGATGTCGACGTCGTTTAGCGATTTATAGAGAGACGCTAATTGTGCCCACTTACTAGCCTCCTCGTTGCGAATGTAATCGTCATGTCTTCGCATTTTCTTGCTCGATGTGGGCGCCGAGTCGTCTTCCTGCGCGTCAGGCAATAAACTGCGTTCCAGGAGAAGAGCGCCAAGAGTGTTCAAGTGAGCCGCCTTAGACGCCTTCACTACGTCTCGCGGATCGCAGTCGGCAATTGTGGCAGTGTCCCGACTCAATCTTAGCAACGTCTCTAAAATAACAGCGTTGAAAGAGCTGTCTTTCTCGCACGAGTTGTGCAGAATTCGCTTCAGACTCTCCACGATGGTCCGACAGAAATCATCAGACTTCTCCCTCTCGATCGTTTCCTTGATCAATGAACAGAATAGGGACACGGTCACATCTTTGCAGATCAGCCGGTCCAATTTTATCAACTGTTGAAGCGGTTCGATCAAACTCTTGTAAGGTATCTCGATGTCAGGAAAATCTCCGATCCTGTAGTTCCTAAATTAGAGTGAAGAAAACATTAGCATATCAGAGTTATTCGGAATCACTCTAAAGCCGGTTCCAGACGACATGTCCAATGTACGTCAACATTGGCGAATGCATTGACTATAAATGCAAAAAACCAACGATGATCCCCTTTGACGTGTTTTAAAAAACCGCTTTTATAGCAAATGTCATCCAATGTCAACATTGGCAATGCATGATTCTATTTTGCCACACACATTGGTCATGTTGTCTGGAGCCGGCTTAAAAGAAGCGTCGAGCCAAGCCAGTCTTACCTGTATAATTTCACACTGCTTCTCTGCCTGATGTTCTCCTGCTTTATCCTTTCTGCCCGTTGCACGTTCTTTCGTATTTGTTCGTTGCGAAAGATTTTCCCGCCGTCCGACGTGTTCGCCAGGATCCTGTTGGATCTCTCGTACCCCGTCGCAGTCTGCAGCGATTGTCTCGACGTGGATGCAAATGTCGTTCGATCGAATTCAGGATCGTGCGACGAAATATCGAGCATCGTGGTTGCGTCTGCCGCATCTTCATCGTAGAAAACGGTCGGCTCGAACTGCAGATCCTGCGTCGCGCGTAATCTCCGGGGGATATTGTGCGAGAGACGCATAGAAGACACGTAAGTCCCGCGTAAATCGTTATCCATGCTCTGAGAGAAAGTGCCGTAGCTCATCTGGGAGGCGAGCGAGTCGACGAACATTGGCGTTACGCAGCTCAGATTTCGCCTGCGCCAGGAAACGGCTATCTTGTACTCCTCGAAGTTGCAATTGTCCTGCAGAGGAGCGTCGAACATCTTCCTGTTGTAATCTATCGATCTGGTGGCCAGCTGCAACATTAGCAACGCCACGAAGGTTGCGAACGCATCATCCTCCGTTGTCATCTGCGGCGAATGCATAGCTAGAAGCGCGACCAACCGGTCCTTCGATTTTTCACTCAGGCTCGTCTCCTCCGTCCAGAACTTAAGTATTTTGTCCTGCAGATCGTGAGATGGATCCAGCAGACCGGCTAGTAGGTTTCGCACACTGATGGACAGCAAATTCTGCACGGTCGCGTCGTCGTCCACCGCGATGTCCGCCGAATATTTCTTGTGGATCCTCATAAGTATGTCGTAGATCAGTTCGCGGTGTTCCGTGATATTGTCCTTGATATATGGAATTGCCAGATTCACGTAGGGCAGCAGATCTGTCGGTGAGACGATCGCCACCATGTCACGGACGATTCGCAGTGCCAGCTTCTCGCAGGCTGGCACCTGTTTCGTCAGAAGCTTCTTCAGCTTCATACTGCGCAGATTGCTCATGATGTCCATCGCGCTGAGCTTTGGCATCGCCAACGCGAATATCTCCAGGCAATGGGATCTCGCCAAGCACTTGGCCATGGCGATGATTATAACGTTGATATAATCCACGGCCATCTCGGGATAAGATCGGCAGAGAACAGCGATGCATTTCACCTGTTTGGTCATGTGAGACAACTCCGCGGATAGCGAAACGGATTCGAGGATCTTCTTCCTCATGTTGCATCTCTTGCTTTCTCTTTCAGTCTCGTCGTATCTGCTGTTGTCTAGAGAACGCAAGTACAAACCGAGACATTCGCAACATTGCAGAGACATCTCGTCCGCCTCGGATGTATTCCAATTGCTCAGCAGTAAGTCGATGATGTCATCCCTGGCGACGATCTCCTCCGTCATGTCATTGTTGAAAAAGATGTGATACACCGCGGTCGTCGGCGCGGATATCATTTCCCGGTTTAGGAAATCGCTCGGTACTCGCAAGCAGCTGCGCCATTTCTCCACCATCGTTCTTATTAAGCCGAGATTGTAATTATACACGCGGTAGTTATCGCTGGATTTCCTCATCGCCTTGTCAATGAACACCTCAAAGAGTTTTTGTGCCTCTGCTTTGTCATCCTCGCTGCTCGGCATGGCCACGTCGTGCCAATCCAATATGATTTCCAAGACATCCGTAACAATGTAGTTCAAATCATACCGCTCCAGATAATTGGCGATAGTCTTGATGATTTGTGTCAGCACGAATTTGGCGTAAGGCTTGAATACTTCATCCGCCGTGTTTGAAATAATCTTCAGCATATACAGCTGGATATTCTGATCCACATTGTGCTGCATAATGTACAAGAAACCTTTCAGCCAATTAGGCTGTTTGTCGCTCACCCTAAATATCTTTCTGATGTGTCGTAATAGAACACAGATGTATGGCATGCATTCGTGCTCGTTGAAATCATTGCTTTGTAAGGCGATGCTCGAAGCACCATGTGTGCGAAGCAGATCGGAATCGGCAGAATTCATCGCCGAGGTGGAGCGACGAAAATCGGCAGGCAACACGACGCATTTGTTGAGATCGTAGGCGTTAATATCTTCGCTCAATGTGCAGGCTGACAGATCGTAGCTGTGAACGTAGTTATATCCGCACGTCTGTTGTCCATCCCTGTCGACTCCCGCAGATTTGATATTGACGGTGATCTCGCGGGTCTTCGGATACTCTTTAAAGGTCTGACCAAGCTTATACTGTTTTCTACAGTCTATGATATTCTTCCAGATAGAATGTCCTTCCTTGTAATTCTCGCAGAATGCCCAGGCGTAATATTTCTCACTCTTCTTCAAGCTCACGATTGCTAGCGAGCAATTATAAGCAGAGCAGTGCAGTAGACGCACGAGTTCCTGGCATTCTGGCCGCGTTATCTTCAGAGACCGTATATTGATGGCGCTCGTGTGCAGTTTTTGAAAAAGCTCCCTGTTGATCAGGACACTCCGCGCGATCGTTCCATTCGCATCTATTTTGTCCTCGCCTACTCTGGCAAACATGATCGTTATCAACTGGAAGCATCCAATCTTTGATACGATATTCTGATTGATCGCATCATCATCGGCGATACATAAATCAGCGATCGCTTTCAGCTCTTGGATGTTGTTCTCGAAGAATCGCTCAATCGGGGTTGCGTCGCAGAATTTGAACGCCGGCAAGAGAAATCCGTGTACAATGTCGAGTCTCTCTGTTTCGTTGATATCCATTTTCATGAATTCACGGTAGGTCTGCTGCAGCGATTCTAGAACGTGCTCGACAGACGCTCCGTAGTAATATCCACGCAGATGTTCTTCCAGCTTCTCGTTGAAGAGACGATTGCCGGTACCAGCGGCGAAGTGTATCACGCATTCCAGCATTATCATCGACCTGGTCGTCGACAGCAATACTAATAGCGTCTCGAAGCAGTCGATCACCTTCATGGCGTTCACGCTCGTTTCGGACAGATTCGAGCACAGAGACCGGCCGTTGTTCTTTAGGGTCTGCAATCTTATCTGCAAGTTGTCGCGATCCGTCGTATCTGTCAGGCAGATGAAGAAGTTTTTAAGAATCTTCGTCTTGTACTCGAGATCATTATCGTTCGTTAACTGATTCTGAATCCACTGATAGAACTCGTGATTCTGCGTGATCTCCGTAGGCTTTGACTTGAGATGTACCGCAATACTGTAGATATTCATCAGTCTCTCTTTGCGACTGTTCACATTAAAGACTGCGTCCTTCAGATAGGTGAAATGCTGCAGAATCACGTTTACCGTGGCGTCCACGTGATCCTGAAATTCGCGCCTGTGCCGTCTCAGGAACAGCAATAAATCCTCAATCCACTCCAGCAGGAAGGACGGCTTGTCGCGCATATCGTCGAAGACGACCGTGATCGCAGCCACGTGCGTCAACATGTACTTAAATATTACACTCTTAAATGTATTTAGAAAGTGTTCGCCATGCCTGATCATCGTACAGTCCACGCTAGTTACTTGCGTATCGGTGGATATGAGTGTCATTAGTGTCCCGGTCATCGACCGAGTGTCTTCGGGTACTATCACCGGCATCTCGATCGTCGACGAGAGTAGCGACAACTGAAATTCCATCAGAATTCGCAAGTACTCGATCATTCGCGTGCTCAAGTCCCTGCAGGTCAATTCCTCGATGTGTTCGGTCACTAAAAACTTAAAAATCTGCGTGACCGTGTCATCACCATTCGCGAAAGCACTTGTTTCCAAGATCGTTGGATCGAGCATATCGTATCGCTTCAACAAGATCAGACCGTTAACATGTTGGATCAGATCGTCGCAGGAGTCGTTTTGCGCAATGTCATGGAGATTGAAAAGCTTCGTGACGTATTCTCGTACGGAACTTAAAAGACACTCCTTAAAAATGTGCGGTAAAGTAGAGCTGTATCTCGACGTCATGGATTTTAACAGAGCCTTCATGATATGTGGCAATTTATCCATTATCTCGATATTCTTCACATCGAAACCGACTGTTCGTGGATGCATTATACATCTAATCGTTAACGCGGACAACGATTCGTCCCATAATGATTCTGGTGGAATCGGATTCTGATAGAATCTGGTGACCTGGAAAGCAAATAATTGCGAAGGTTTATTGCAGAGTCATTTCTCAATAAATATTATAATCACATTAAGAGATATTAGTTTATCAAATAAATCCCAATCATTACAATGTAATCACTTTCAAATTTATGATTGACTTATTCGTGATACCTAATCATATTTTGCTTAATTATTTTTATTATTCATTAATTTGATTGTTCAATTAATCTCGATTTAGCAATATAAGCTAAAATTAGTATTAGATCGAAACAACTCACGTCGACGTTCAGTAGCACTCGTATAAAGTTCAACGTAGTCATCAAAGCTTTGCACTGTAACGCCTGTAATTCGAGTTCTCTGGACTTTATTGCTGTCGCAGCTGTTCCCGCCGAAGGCTCCACGATTGCTTGCCAGAATTGACGAGCAAAACTGCGAATGCAAGAGAAGATCGCTTGCTTGTCCACATCGTTGGCGGGAAAGAGCGTTTCTATCGGCAACAGTTGCCTGTCTATCAACCACACGTAACAATCTAGAGCCTTTAACAGCGGCGTCACGTTAATAGCCATGGAAATATCCTTCACGCCCGATTCTAAGCCTTTCAAGATGATATCGTTCAGTCGATTTATTCCATAAATCTTGACAAAGTTCCGTGTCGTTTTCTGTGCGCAATTGCCGACATACTGCGACACGTTGACATACAGTTCCATGCATTTCACACGACAATGCTCGTCGAGAGTTCCGCACTGTGATAGCAACCAGTACAAAGCGTAAATCAGGGTCGCGTTGCCAAACTCGTGCGGTTTTCGACGGTTGCGACTGGAGTTCAAAAGATTCGCCTTGTTTTTCATTACTTTCTCGACGTGGGCCAGCGCGTTCGCGATTGACGGATCGTCGCATCCGTCTAAGCTGCGGACGAAACAGTAGAATATCTCCAGCCAGTAGAACGACACCGTGTCCTCATCCTCACACAGAATCACGTAGAGATGATTAAAAGCTACGGCTGCGGCTATGCGTTTACGTGTCGACGGATGCAACGCAAGATTGTTGATCCTTTCGATGATCCTACGCACGTGCGAATTCATTTGCACGTCCGACACCTGCCTGTTGAACAGATTAATTCATCAATTGCTTTGAAAGTAAGATGTTTGCCCTTAAAAAAAATTATACTAATATCATAAAGCCGAATTTGCGTTGAGATACCTGATCGGCCAGCGTGTGAATTCTGCCAGACACATGCCGGAGAATTCGCGCAAAGCGGGATTTGAGTCATCAGTCAAACCATCGAACAGCGAATCGATCACCGGCAACATTGACATGAGCCTGGAGCTCAGCCAATGCATCAACTGCAACGCCAATGGATGAAACAGGCCGCACACGACCTCGTCGGGGTCGCAACCGAGGGCGAGCACGGCCTGGCACAGAGTGCCATAAAGATCGATGAAGCGATTTCCCGGATCAGACAGGTACCGCGCCGTGGAACCAATGACGAAGACTACCATCGAGTGCAGAACCTCGCAGGCTGCGATCTTGGTGCGCCGGTCGCTGGAGTCGCGTGCCAGCGCAATTATCCGCGGTAGCGTTCGATCGAAATAGATGTCCAGTCGCACATCTGGCAGTGGCAGGTTGTACTTGAGTAGATCCTTGCGATCCCAGGATGCCCCGGTGCTGCGGGAAGCGCGTTCGTGCACGAAGCTCGTCAACAGATCGTGATCGAGCGATCCGAGGAACAGCAGAACTCGCCGTTGGAAGTTTCGCAGCGTACACTCGGTGTCAATTACATCAACGCGCTTCACGCGCTTCCTCGTCGTCGTCGCCATCATTAAGTCCTGCGAGATCTCGACGGAGCTCTCCGTGCTGCGCAAGTACGGTTCCAGGTACGCGACGATCTCGCGCAGCAGTTCATTCGCTCGCTCCCGTTTCTGTGCTGTTGTCGTCGTCGTCGTCGTCGTCCACATCTCCAGGGCAGTGAGCGCGGTATACGCGAGCTCCAGATTGCTCAGACCGACGGTGAACGCAATTTTGAACGTTGATAGTGTGTGCGGTAGCACGCCCTCGACATACGCGAAGGGCGCGTCCAAGACCAGGTAGAGGCATGCGATCAGTAGCTCGTTGGAGAACGTGGGGATCAAGTCGAGGATGTGCCACAAATAATTAGACAGAAGCTCCTCTATCTGCCGCGACTCTGCGCTTCTCTCCTCCTCCTCCTCCTCCTCCTCCACTTTTGATGTATGAGCAAAGATTTTCATACCGGCTCGAATTAGTTTGTAGAACCCAGATATCAGTGGATATCTGTACGATAATCGGACGACTTCGTAGAGAAATCTATACACGGTGTTGGCGAACAATGACAGTTCTGATGCATCGATCACGTCCACGTAGAGGTCCACGAGATTCACGAACACGCGAAAGTCCGCTTGATTCACGGCGCTCTGGGTAAGAGCCACGTCGGACAGCACGGTGTCCTCGTTCTTTCGTTTCACGTGTACGTTCAGCCGATTGATCAACATGATGCAGACGTCCATCATGGTGTTTGCTATGTGTTGCGCTAGCTGCTCGTGTCCATCGCGATACCTCTCGGCATTCAGCAACTCTGTCCACAGCGGCAGGTAGTTTTTGTAACATATTGGCAACTGTTTCAGGTTGTCCAGTTCCCGTTGCAACTCCGCGTCGACCGCCAACGTGTGCGAGCAACTCCACGCGACACCGTCGTAAACTAATTGTAAAAAGGAGATTAGTATGTCGAAGATCCCCGAAAAGAAATATTGAGACTTCATTATTATCTTTATATAATTATCCTTTTCGGTAATTTTGAATGAAAAATTTAATACATCAAATAAAAATTGTAAATTATCTCTATAAATTACCCAAATATATTATCCAAATTCGAAGATTGTATAATCGATTTACTTACCTATACTGTCGAGATATCGCTGCAGAAGATTTTTATTGACGGTCTCAAGATTGCTGATAATTTTAATCAACGATGAAATGGCGAGCGCGTTATTAAATACTGCTAAATCGGGGAATCTCTTGATCGTGTAAATACTAAGCTTTACGAGGACATTAATTTTTTCAGTTGTAACGTCAGTCATGTGACGCAGTATTTCCGAGAGCGCTTCCTGATAACAGCAGACATTCTCTATGTGCGTCGAATCGCTATGCTCGCTTGAAAAAGAACAAATGAAGAAATTATATATCACTCTTATTAATATATAAAAAATTACATAATTCTAATATAAATTATTTAAAATTTTATTTATATCATAGGTGGCATATCTCAAATATCTTTATCGTTACCTGGAACAAAGGGGAAGCGCGTAACTGGTTATAATGGAATACATACATCTTACATTCAAATCTTTCATATGCACTTTGCATGGCGCAGCCATTTGACTGAAGCCATAAACGATCAATCGCAATGTGGTTAAATTTAAGTTAGTATTTTCGAATTTTCTTTTAAAATACGTTACAAAATTCTGAAACCAAAAAAATATATTATAAATTATAAAACTGTAATTAATTGAAAAATATAATTCGTTCTCTCTCTCTCTCTCTCTCTCTCTCTCTCGCTCCCTCCCTCCCTCCCTCCCACCGTTATCTATTAGACTCTTTTAGATTTAATTCACGAGAAGTTCTTCTTAGTAAATAAAAAATTAAAATGTCCTGTATATCTTATATAAATGTCTTACCGTCGTGGCGAGTTCGCCCTCGTCGCTATTTTGATTTGTGAGAATTTGTCCGACAATTTCATAAAATCTTTTCAACGCGCGCTGTCCGCAAACACCGTCAATAGTATTTCCAAGCGATAAGCGCAACAGGACATCGTGCCAATACATGCAATCGGGATATAACAGATTTTGAAACAGATTCATATGACGACTCAGAAGATCGATCGCTGAGTTCACTATTTTGTTCCTTTGCTGTCTCTCTGACCGGCTGAGATCCTTAATCCACATATATGAATTGCGGAAAACTTTCTCCTTTATCCTGGCCAAAGGTTCAACACTGTCCAACAGGTCCGCGAGAGCATCGAAATACATATAGAAGCCTTTGGGTACGTTGGCTTTGGGATTATACTGTATATAAAATTATTATATATCGTGTAAATTATTAGTTCTTGGAAATTGATAAATTGTCTCACAGGTAAATTTATAGATCATTACTATCAACTTTACCTCGTTGGACGCATCTATATTTAGTTGTAGGAAAATAGTATTTAAATGTTTCTGTAATAAGCAGTTTTCATTGTGCTTGGCTATTTTACCGAGTACACAAAACATCAATCTTTTTTCTGCAACAGAGAATGGTATGAGATATTATATTCTGTACATAATCCAATTCAAATTGTATGGTTCACCTTTTATGTTATATATACGACACTTGAATGCATTGACAAACTTGTCGACTGTCTCGACAAGCTTCAAATCATGATCCTTGAATAATTCTATCAATTTCATAAAAACTTTACAAGCGGCTTTTTGGGTATAAAAATGACCTTTTACAATCAGTGCTGTTTGACACACATCCTGCAACATATAACACAAAAATATTATTACAATTAAATTACAAGACGTATACAAAAATATGGCATCTCTTTTATTTTATCTGCTTCAAAGTACTGTTTGTGCAAATAGGCGTTACACTAAGCTCTTTCTATCATTAGATACTACTGATCACTATCAAGATCTGTTTATATAATACATATGATATCAGATACAACAATACCTTAATTAGATGAATATATTGTACAAAGCAGGAAGTGGTATAAAAATTTTCAATAAAAAATTCGAGAAAATTAAATGCTTCTCTGAGCGCATGATCAAAGTGTCCTTTTGCCTTCAGTGACCCCCGTCTCAAGAGTTCATAATTGAGGAAGCACAGCAAACCATCACTTCTGTCAAATATGCTGCATACTGCTGATTCTAAGAAACAAACATAGACATACAGATAAATTATCATGTAATCAATTAAAATAAACAAATAAATATATACATAATACAATTCAATTATATCTAGAAGAATTCTTTTTAATATATAGAGTACAGTTGGGATTATAGTACAATCAGACGTGAATAATAAAGCCTTTGTTTTCCCTTTTTTAACAAAAATTAATTAAAGATTGATTAAAAATTTAGAGAGTTATATGAATTTTCACAGAGGTTTGAAAATCTAGACATCGGGATAAGTCACATTGATATTTTCACTTTAAAAAAGTCGAGAGTGCGAACTTGTCAAAAATAATCTCTCGTTTAAATACAACAGTGAGAACGAGGGATGTCTTACTATTCAAAAAACGATAAGATCTTATATCGCATATCACCGTTTTTATGTGTAATTAATATTTACCACGATGTTCGAGCGAAACAATCGCGAGGAATCTCTGACCCTCCTTGAAGATACTCGGCAAGTCACCGAAATTTCTGTCGCGTGCAGCCCGTTTGAATATCGCCATGAAGGTTCGATATGAATCCATTCTTCATCTCTTCTACTTCTCTTTCCTTAGGTCTATCCTGCCTGACACCAAACTGCATTCCTCATCTCGTTTGAAGTATCAGTTAACCGGTATCTGCACAACTGTTGTTATCTGTTCATCAACATGATATAGAATATCACCTGATATCACCGAGTGGACAGAATAGACTAGAGACCTCTCTCGGAGAGTTGTTAGACTTCAGAGCCCAGTCAGTTGGGCCCTGCGCACAATGGAAGAATATTAGATATTAGGAATAGGAATTTTTTAGAATCAGTTTCCTCAATGAACACTATAGATAAATAATAAGTTACGTTGTGTTTCGTATAACACATTTATGTCTTATATCTTATTAATATCCATTGTGCGTTACGTTCAATATTCATTGAGGAAACTGATTCTAAAATTTTAATTCCTATTCCTAGTATCTAATATTCCTTCATTGTGCGCAGGGCCTTACACGACCCGATTTACGCCGAAGTTATAACATCGATGTACTATCCGATCTAAAATTTTTCTTTTTTGATCATAATGATTATTTAAATACGGGTCTATTGGTGCTTTCCATTTAGTGACACAAGTCGACACAAATGTCGTTTTATCTCTTTCTTGCATTCAATGAGTAACAAAGACAGAACGATACTTGTGTCGATTTGTGTCACTAAATGGAAAGCACCATATGTATATTTTGATATTTTAAATATTTGAATCAATCTCTTTTAATATATGTATACTAGAAATTGTAGTTTAAGTATCAAAAGAGGCTCATATTTAAATGATCATTATATGATTAAAAGAAGACGAATTTTTTGGATCGGATAGTACATCGATGTTATATTATAACTTCGGCGTAAATCGGGCCGTGTAACTGAGCTCATAAGTTCTCGATCGTAATTTTTGTTCTTTCTATCGATAATAGAAATGTAAATGAATGTCTAAAATGACAATTTATTAAATACTAAATTATAAATTTATTAAACTTGCGCATTGTTTACCGCGCTAACTCCTAATAGCCCCCTTGAAAATTTATTTAGTACTGAATAGTCAGAAGTCCTTTTTTATTTATTAAAATTAATAACAAATATTTTATAATAAAAGATTTACATTACGCGTATGTGTGTATATGTATAGATTTTTTCAGAACTACATACATTATATATATACATATATTGCATTTCTATTTAATTATCTTCAACTGTATCGCTGAATTGATAATTAATTTCGTGCTATTATTTGCTTCAATACAAAACTAAATTAATGATCTGTTGAATAAGCAAAATCTTTATTCACATTTGCGTCGTACATATTGTTGTAGAGAAGAGAATAGACAATGAGACATAAGATAAAAAATGTGCTTCATAAATAACCACTTAACTTACAATGCGATTTGCTGCATAGTACACAATGCTAGCTAGATTTAAAAATCTAGTAATCACAATAAAACGTGCAAATTTATATATTTATAATATTAATATAATTAAATATATTTAATATAATTAAATTATATATACATTTATCAGATTTTAAATATCGTTATAAGTTAAGTAATTAAAAATTAACACTTATTTTTTTAATTAACAATAACAATTATTCTTGTCGGTTAGGTGTCTCATGGTGAATTTGTTAAAAAAATATTATATCTTATATCTTAAAAATGTATCGGAGGTACAATCTTAGATAAAAGTGCAATTTGAAATACTTGAATATTTAAGTCTTAGTAAATCTAGATGTAAGGAACTCAAACGATAGTTGGAATCTTATTGTTACTCCTAGAAAAGTATTTCTAGCATTATTTGCGGTTTTTTTCATTTATGAGCCTAAAGTTTTGATAGTAAAAATACCAAGTTTCTCAAGTTATAATTTATTTCTTTAAAACGGTATAGTGTGAAGATAATTGAAACTTGGCAGATATTTTTATCTATCCGTATACTAGATGCACAAAAAAATTAAAAACATTGGTACTATTTCTTCAACATTTTTTCAGCTGTTTTATTCGTCACACAAGATCGTCTCTTTCCATAATAAGAGAGTGTAAAATCAGTAAAAATTATAAAATCGTTATAACTCAGCAACCGTTTAGTGGATTCGTTTAAAAATTTTTGCAGCACATCAGGAAGACTAAAAGAACAATCTCACAAATTTTTATCGACTTCGTCCTATTTTGAAGATAGGTTCAATACATCCTTAAAGTATTATAAAAAGTATTATTTTATGAGCGTGCTGTCCTTGTTCAACTGTCAGTAGATGACAAAGATAGAACGACGCTGTTAACGCTAATAGCGTCTCTCCGAACGCAGTCTATATCTTATGTGTGTTGATTTTAATCAAGTATTTAAAATGTATCAATTATACATATCAATTTATATATTGATTAATATTAACACAATGCCATCTGCGAATTAAACGTGAATCTTAATGAGTGGCACAGCTGAAAAAAAACAGATAATTAATAACAATAATTTTTATGTAATTCAGTGAAATATAAGAAATAAATAAAGAAAAAAATGTTTAAAGATACGATAATTAACAAAAAATATTTTTGAGTAAAATACTTAATGCTAATTATAATTTTATTATTTAATTGTAATTTAATTTTATAAATTTATTATTTTAGTGGATCAATATTATCATTAGATATATTAATATTTGTATAATCTTTATATTATAAAAATTATAAATATATATTATTTCTATATTATAAATATATACATACACAATATTAATAATATAACATTAATACAAATGTAATATAATATAAATAAAAAAATATAATATTAAAATGAAATCAATATGCTACCTGCTACAAGATAATTATCAAATTTATAAATTGCGATAATTAGGTGAATTCCGAACAAGATAAACTGATGGCAGAATGGATAAATCTTGAGAAGTTAATGAGCCAATCTAATAAACACAGACATCATTTAAACATTAAATAAATATAGACCGATATGTGACTAATACAACAGACATCATTTCATTCTATTAGAATTAAGTTAACAATTTGTAATTGGAACCTTTAAAAATTGAAAATGAGAAAATTTATCGAAACTTTGTGAGATAAATAAAATGTACATCATTTGCACCTGCTACCTACTTCATTTGTTTATATTGCAAGTGCAGTTTATCACACACAAGAGTCTCGGCTGTGTATACGTGAATGAGGCATTATTATTAAAAAAAACGCACATATACACATCACTGATTTAAAATATTATTACAATATTAACTGACACAATATTATTACATATTTATAATAAACCAATCTCTCTATTGTCATCGAATATTGACTGACATTTTTAGACACTTTTGATTTGTTCTCAATATGTATCAAGTAAACATGTAATGAAATATTTAAAGTGTATTTTAAAGTCTTGTCTTTTTTCCATATCCTTGTCCGTATCCATATTTAAAAGTAAAATAATTATTTTACTTTTAGATGTGGATACGGTCTAGTGCTATTGTGCCGAACGTACATTTACATATTTGTAACTTGTTTGTATGTGATGTGTTCCAGATCAATTATATTTCCTTCATATTTCTTTTTCTTTGCGTTCTGTATCTACAAACACTCTAGTTTAACTGCATATTTTATACTCACAAATGACAACTCGTCCGCGGAACATAGTGGACTGGTGCCTACATCTCTTGTTTCTACAACCGAGAATCGGTCAGATCCTTTAAATTCTGGATCATCGGGAATAAGTTCCATACGACTAATGAAGAATCCGTGGATGAAATAAGTGAATTCATAAAAAGTACGGACTATCGATTTAAAGACGGCACGAATCAACGACCTAAAGGTAACAGGATTACGACATATAGTTAGATGTAGAATAATTTTTGCATATACGGACGAGTAATAAGATATAATGAATAGATTAGTAAAGAACGCGTATAACAAATTACTGACTCTTAATGTAGTGCAGGTACTACGTTTTTAATAAAAAAAATTAATTTAACAGAAAAAATATTAAATGTAAGCAGAATTTTTAGAAAATGTAGTGAAAGATGGTTGCAAACGTCCGTTTAAGATAAAGATCACATTTGCGCTAAAAATTAAAAATAAGTACAGAAATTGAGATAAAGTATTTTATATTTTAATTATAAATCCAATTTATGCAAATTGTCCAATATTGTTATCGAGATTGCTGAAATGAACAAAAATTTATTTTGTGGAATTATTTTAATTCTTATAGTATTAAGAATTGTCTTACTTAGTACGAGAATATTGCATGATAATGCAACATAACACGATTATTGTTTGGATCCCTATTAGTACTTTTAGTACCTTTCCTGTTGTTGATGTTTGGCATAATTGACCCTCTTTAACAATTACATATTGAACGTTAGGATCATATTCCGCATTTCCATCTGTTGACAATAATATATATGTCACACTTGTAGTTGCAAAATAACGATTGTCTTGAAAAACAACTACAATAACTGTTCATATTCATTGCTAATATATTAATTTTGTTAATAGTAGAACTTCATTATTAATAAAATTTTTGTGTTTGACCATGTTCTTATTGAATTAATTAAGTGTAGTGAAGTGTAATGAATTTATTATGTGAATTCATGATTAATTTGTTAATTATCCAATGAAATTAATTTAAAAAAATTATTCCACACAGCACACTTTATCCTGAGGATATCCCAGAGTGATCCACATGTCCAATTGGACATAATGCGATCCCATGGAGATCCTACGGTTGAGATATCCCTCGGATATCTAGTGGATATCGCAATATCGTGTGCTGTGTGGGATATATGATATACAGACTTATTTGGTTGTCCTGTAGGCAAATTAAAATAAATTATAGGAAGAATTATAGATAGATAGATAGATATATTTATTGACTCCCCTCAGGGTTGCAAGGCGTTTTTAAAGGGACGTTCCCAACCCTCTACTCCTTCTCTCTTTCTCAACCTTTCCTACAACTCCATCTCTCTACCCGTTTTTGGACCAACATCTTAACGTCTCTTCCGAAAGACGGAGCCCTACCGAGAATCCTCTTCCCGGCAGGGAGCGCAGTGTCGGAGAATAATAAAATTCACCTTGATCTAGTGGACTCGAACCTGGTATTCCAGATTACGAGTCTGGCGCTCTACCACTAGACCACACTGCCGCTCTTATAGGAAGAATTATATTTTTTCTATTTTTTTGTACACTTTGTACGGTTTCTGGCATTTTATATACATAATCTTGCAATTCTATGTCAAAAAATCCTCCCATTACAATATATTCCCTATTATGTTACACTTATATTACACTTATACACAATTATATATCCATATATTATATTACACTTTTCTCGTATGTCACTTTATAGTTTCATTTATCAATAAAAATGTATTCATTATTTATCGATAAAGATAAATTCCACATTCCAGATGCGTGATTAAGAAATTACGTAATAAATAGAGCGATTATTTAAAACGGTGTAACTCATTATCTTACCATGGTCAAAATTTTCAAATGTAAGATTTGTTATTTCCGTAATGTTCATAATGTTCATCGTGAAAGTATTGTTTAGCTCTCTCCTTCAATAAATTTAGCTAAGCAGGATTACGCTCTTTTTTCTAATCCAAGCAATCGTCATCAAAATTGCAATCAAACGTCATCAAAACGTTAATCGTCTAAAATTAACGACGTAATAATTTTGAATCGTGGATTGTAACAATGGTTTGTTTATCAGCTCTGATCTTATGCGAAATGGTAGATGTGACGTCGTACGACTTCGTACGGAAAATCGCATAAGGTCAGATTAAGAGAGGTAAATATTTATTACAGGACAAGGAAGGCAAAGATTTTAACGATAAAATAAAACGATAAAATAAAACGAAAGAAATGAACTAATTTGAACTATTCGTTATTAAAAGAATAAATTTAAAAAATAATATATAGTTTTAGGAATTAGCTATCTGCTCTTTATATTTTATAGATACGTGTTTTACTTTAAATACTGTAGATTTGCATGAATTGAATACCATCTTACAAAATGAAACTAAAATACAGATGTTTCTCAGTACTATAAAATGACGCGATTTACCTGCAATCTTCGAAATACCGTCACTGCAATCACTAAATAATACAAACGAGATCTTGGTTGTTTGAAAAGAAATCAGAACGTTTATATCTGCCTGACAAGGTCAAGGTAACAATAATCGCAACGTAAATCGGTAGGCGATATCTCGTTAGAATTTCTCGCAAATATAAAAACGACAAATTACGAGAATATAAAGAATTAAATCTTATTAATATTTATTATATAAATAACTCAATTATTGACATTAATCTCAAGACTCGATAATTTTATTTTTCAAGAATAATTGATTCTATCATTGAATTGTTGTATCGCCTAATTGTTAACATATTATAATACAAAAGGATAACATTGAATAATATCGGGAATACATCATAATACATAATGCACTAAAAATTGCAACAAATTAATATGAAATTTATCTCAAGACTCGATAATTTTATTTTTCAAAAATAACTGATTCTATCATTGAATTGTTGTATCGCCTAATTGTTAACATACAAAAGGATAACATTGAATAATATCGGAAATACATCATAATTAATATATAATGCATTAAAAATTGCAATAAATTGAGACTCTCGCAAAGACGATACTAAAGGAAAACTCAGTACAACAGCTAACATATAACAAAGCTTAATGTAATGTTAATAAAGTTTATTCGTCTCACCAAATTGGAATACGCCTGTTGTTTCGCGTTTTTGGTGACACACGCGACACCAAACCGGCAATGAGCCGGCTCGACTCGTAGGAGACGACACGGCATCAGGCGCTAATTGGTCCAATTCTCGTAACATCTTATTGGCTATTGATACTGTACAAATATCTACAAATCACTTGATAAAGCACGGCGAAGTGTTGCCAGGTATATCGCTTCCGGAGCTTAAGAGGAGGCGTTCTAAATTAGTAGAGAGTATCACGCTACCGACAAATGCCAAGAATGTACACAGGCAGCAAATAGTCGTCATACCTGCGTCGTCCAAGGTC
>NJRL01001366.1:0-11217 GCA_003063815.1 Aphaenogaster rudis
ATAAATGAATATTATGATGTACTTTGTTTCGATTTAATCAATCTTTCCATCTGTTTAAAAAAAATTCGGGAAAAAACGACCGTTTACTTGACCCTCCCCCCTTAATGATTTACCGCTTGTGCGCAGGTAGAGCGAGCGTAACTGAATATAAAGTTCTCTAACATTTTGCGATTTTCGCAATAATTATTGATAAATTAATTATTAAAGATCCGCGAATTGCCTGCATCCTCGTGTTTCAGCGAGAAGACAGTCCATGGTTACTATTAGGCGCGCGGCGAGGCATCGAGAGCACTCTATTAACCATTCGTGCGTAGCCGAACGATATATCAGTTTCGCTCGTTTTACCTGCACGCAAGCAGTGTGTCAATAATTATTGGACATCCTGTATTTAAAATTTAATTTAAGTGGATCCTGTAGTGACGGGAATTACCGACATTTGCAGGTTAGGGTGCCATTCCGAATTGGCTGGACAGAATTGCAATTATTTGGTCTGTAATTAAAGCACGCACACTCATGAACTGCGCGACGATCGATTTCATGATGAAATCGGAAAAAAGTACATTTGGTGTCACTCTCTTTCGACTCGAGATTATGGCCGGTATTCATAGTCGGTTCTTATTTTAAGACCGTCTTAAGTAACGTCTTAAGACGCTAATACGGCTCTGTGATTGGTTTACGACATCTTAAGATTGTACTTAAGACGATCTTAAATATAAGAACCGACTATGAATACCGCCCATAGTCACCTGACATAAACGTTTGCTTGATGTAAAAGTCTTACGGTTTGTCTACAAAATGAGACCGTCGCGCACTTCGGATTACATGAACAAATAACACTGACAATGAGCCTTAGGAACTGAGATTGAAAACCTAGAAAAAAATGCCACTCTACTCTACCATTTTTCGCATGTGTGCGTGCGATATTGATGTAACAGTATGTAGTGATGTATCGACGTTTCGTAAATCGTATGTATGTATTGTAAATCGGTCGGTGAAGTCGGCTCTCGCGTCGGAGTTCGGCCGTCACTCCAGCATCCCCTTAAATCTAATAATTCAATTGTCAAGTATATACTGTAACGCTTATTATTTAGACAAAAAATATTTTAGGATATTTTTATATTTAATGTATCCATAAATTTATGCAGGATATAAGCGAAAAAAGCTTTTATAATATTAATATTTAGTTTCAAAAAATTAAATATGTATAATTTTTTATAAAATTAAAAAATGCAAATATAATTTTATAGGATCAATAAAAATATTTTGACGTAATTATAACTAAATAAATATTTGTCTTTTTAAAATTAATTATTCTTTTTAGCATTTTTATTTCAATGTTTTTCTAATATTTCGTCGCCTATTTATTTGCATTAATTACGGCCGCACATCTCTTTGAATTCACTTGATAACTCGATCAAAAAGTATTTCTTATCACTCTTCGTTTAAAACGAAAAAATTTCATGCTTACTTGAAAATTATTAAATTGTTATGTGTCTCTCAAGCCATGCCTACATGTGCTCTGTCGAATTCAAGTCGGGATTAAACCATTCAAAAATCTCTTTTTTTTAAATATCCTTTAATATAATTAAAGTTATTCTGTGGAAACGTCCACATCTCATGGCATTTTTTTTCACATAGAGTAGTATATGCTTATCAAACAATTAAAATCGAGAACAGACCAAATACGGTCATAGCAGATCTTAGTGCTCATTAATATTTTATGTCTGATTTTTCTAGTTCTTTTAAACTACGCGCCGTTACTTTCGGACTTAAAACGCAGCTCTTGAAATCAGGAAAGTAATATCACAATGATACTGATGCTAACAAGCATCTGTAAGATAGTATATGCTTATCTAATATTTTTTGGTGCATGGAACAATCCATTTCCTTCCATACATATTAATAGACTTACTTCTTTGCGAGAAAAGTATCCCCAAAGCATTACATTGTCTCCATCATGTTAAGGGTTACACCACCTTGAACAGCATCAAAATTGACGAAATTTTTTTGACGCAACTGTTAAATAAAAAAAATTGTATTTACTACTTATGATTAGGGCATATATTAATGAACATATTGTATAAAAATTGTACAAAAATATTAAAAAATGACCGAGTTATGCAAAGCTCTTCCGCTGTTACGCGCGCGAACAGTGTATTGAATTTTGAGGCCAAGGTTTGTCTGAAATAAAAAACCCATGATTTTCTTGTTCATTGATAAAATATCTAGAAAGTAGCGTAGGGATTTAAAAATCAGCAAATCAGATATAAAAAGAGATACTGATTGCATTCTACCGTAGAAAGCATGTAAACCTATTAACATTGTTATAAACAAATTGAGGCTAGTTATACACGACAAGATTTCTGAAGCATAACTTACTTTATTGTACTAAATCACAATGGCAAGAAGAGAAAATATGCACTTTGAAAAAACGTCGTTTGCTTAAAACATCATTAACAAGATTCAAAGGTTTTTAGATAATTACGATCCAGACAAGAATACTGATGTACTCAAGATTTGTTTAGAAAATGCTAAAACGTTGTCAGAGTTCGAAGAAATACATTTAGAAATTGAAATTGCAGAAAATACAGATGACGAAAGCTCAAGGCAGTTACTTGAAGAAAGCTATTTTGAATATATTGTAAAGGCACAATCCCTATTAGAACAAAGTCAAAGAATTCGTTCAGCGATAAGCAGCAATACAAATAATCCTGTTATTTAAGATACATCAAATATATTCTCACATTTGTCGAATTCTGTAGGGATTGAATTAAATATAAAGTTATCAACTATTACATTACCAAAAATCGAAGGAAAATATGATGAATGGATTGAATAGTTTTGAAGATAGCTTTAATGCGCTTGTACACAGCAATCCTAAAATTCAACCAGTGTAGAAATTTAATTAGTTAAAACCTTGCTTGTCAGGAAATGCTGCTCAAATAATACAATCTCTTAGTTCAACAACTGAAAACTATGAAATAGCATGGAAATTATTAGTTGAGCGACTTAGCAATAAGAGAATTATCATACAAAATCATGTAAGAGCATTGTTTGAATTAACTGCAATTTCAAAGGAATCGATATCCGGATTGAATATGTTAATCGATACAGCTAACAGACATATTCAGTTATTAAAGGTTTGAGGTCAATCAATTGATCAGTGGAATACATTGCTCCTGCAATTGATTACAAGCGACGCGGTAAGCGTCGCGACGCCAAGTACATAAAAAAAATTAGCCGCATGAGGAATAGATACGGCACTGTCAAGCGACGCTGCCATAGCTTTACGTGAGTTTCACCTCGTCAGATTTTCCGATTAAAACATCTCGGAAACAAAGATCGTAATGGAAAATGTAACGATACTTTTATTATATAAGTTTGATACGAACTTTCGATTGCGACCAGCCCGAATAAAATTGGTACTGTCAATCCTGAGATCTCGAATCGAGTCTATGAAAAATGCCACTTTCACTTTCCAGTATTCAGTTCAGTCACACGGACACGCGTTGGCACTCAGCCTGGCTTCACATGGAGCGTACTTTGCGTATCGCGTAACTTGCGTACCCAATCACAAATCCGCAATTCCGTTTTATTATCTACTGGAAAGCTAACGACAATGCGTGATTGGCTGGCGCAAGTTACGCGATACGCAAAGTACGCTCCATGTGAAGCCAGCCTCACACGCAAAGCGAGTTTGTCCTTCAAGGCGCATTCATAACCGCTCTATCAGCTCTGATCCGTGCAGCCGCATTCATATAGGGTAACTCCGGTATATACGACGCACCTAAGGAAAACTTAATTTATCAAGTACTATTTACTATGTTTAAGGCAAATGAATTATACCAATAAAAACTTTATATTGTCTACTACTATAAAAAAAATTAGAAATATGAAATATTTATTCCTTGTATTTAACAAAAAAATCTTTTAGAAACCCTTGCATTTTTGCCATATATCCCATAGGGGTGGGATATATGACTATTCATGGATAGGATATACCCCTTATAAAAAATTTACAAATAATGTTTATAAATAAGGCAATAAAATGATATACAATAACTTATAAATGTGTGTAAAAGGTTTATTAGAGTATAAGAATAATAAACAAATACGCGAAACATAATAATAATCTTGTATTTTTGCGGGCCTGATTGGTGGCTATAACCACCAATCAGGAAGTGGGAACAAGTTCGCGTCTCTCTACTTTTTAGGACTCTAGACTACAGCATGATGTAATAAGACAGGTGTAGCATTGCGCATAATGGCCGACCGAAGAATAGACAGCCAATCAAATTTTTATCCAGAATGTAGCGCCATATTCAAATGCAGAATTAGTCACACTCTGTGACGAAAAATGCAAACAAAATTAAAAAATTTGTAATATATAATACAAAATTATAATAATCATAAACTAATAAAAATATATAATTCTTAATAAATTGACGAAAAAAAATCAATTTCTATATCGATTAATAGCTGCGTTCGGTAATGCAAATCTGAGGCGTCGGACGTGCTCTTTTACCTCGCAAATCGTTCGGCAATTCACATCTCAGTTCTTAGATTGGTTGAGGATCACGTGATTCAAGCTTTCTCTGCTAGCTCGCATCTAAGATTTGCAATGCCGAACGCAGCAAATGAGTTGTAAAGGAAGATTATTCACTGGGAATATATATATATATATATATATATATATATAAATATAAGAATTGAAAAGCACATTTTTGCAGAATATAACGTAATATAAATATAACGTAATATTTTGGTATGCTCAGGTTATATTAGGTTATGGTTTAGACATCATGGGCGACGCCATGTTGCTTTTTGTATTTTGGATAAATTTCTGATTGGTCGAAGAAAATGACTACTGCGCATCTTTGGGATTGCTACACCTGTCTTATTACATCATGGACTACAGAACATTTGTACTACGGCATAAATCCCGCACGCTAAAAATGCCTATTTTTGAGATGTAAACATTAGTGCGCATTACTGCGATTTAGGCACGTCAAGTTTTTAAAACAAATTTTTTGTTTTATTTTAAATTTTATTTTATTATTTGGCTAATTATGCTAATTTTAGTATTTGTCTCTCATATCAATTTGATCTTATATCTTTTTCTTATTTCAGTCTAAATGTAATTGTTTTGATGCTAATAGATTACTACATGTCTAGTTGCATTAATTTCGTATTTGCTTTTTAACACTGTTAAACAATGGTGAGAAATTCCTTATTTTTTTATTCTATTTGTTGCATACGAGTTTAAATTTATGTAATATATAATAATAAACTACTTGGCTAATTATAATGATCTCATATTTGTTTTTGAACAATTTATATTTAAACTCATTTAAAAACGTTTTTGGTTTTAAGAACAATATAATAACATCCAATACTCTTTATATACTTGGCGTAAATTTTTTTCTTTTTTTAAAAAGATTTTTTAAATAGTCTCATATGTGCTTAACTTTCCATATAAATTACAAATAAAAGAAAAATTTTTTAAAATTAAATTTTTTTTTTTTATCTAAAAAGTACAAACTATAAAAAATGAACCGTAACTTATTGCATTTTAGCACCCATTGCAAATAATAAATAAAATAACGTCAATCCTTTAACACTAAAAAGTAAACATTTAAGTACAAAAAAATGAACGATAACGATAACATATTTCAATTGCATTGCAGTCATTGCATATTAGGTATTTTTTTTAAAGACTTACTTTTAAATTTAAATACTCAAG
Organism: Aphaenogaster rudis; assembly: GCA_003063815.1. Classification (NCBI taxonomy): domain Eukaryota; kingdom Metazoa; phylum Arthropoda; class Insecta; order Hymenoptera; family Formicidae; genus Aphaenogaster; species Aphaenogaster rudis. The sequence continues at coordinate 5,744 of NJRL01001366.1, forward strand.
ATAAAATAAAGAATATAGTTTTATATATATTAATAAAGAATATAGTAGTTTTTTTCTACTACTCAACTAAAAAAAACATTTTTAAAAGTTCAGATTATACAGACTCTAGCGAAAAATTCAAATATTCACACAGATCAAAGTTATCAAGTGTTTTTCTTGCTTGTTTAAAACATGCTTTTTTTGTTTAAAACATGTTTTTTTGGGTTACTTAAAAACACAAATAAAAGAAAAAACATTGCTTTAAACAAAAAAACAACCTTTTTTGTTTAAAATAAAAAAAAACAAGTTTTTTGCCAACCCTGAGTTCTAGACTCAACAATTTCTCTCAGGTGATCTTGTCTACAACATGTAGACATAGTTGATTTTCATGGACACTTGCATTCTTGTAGAGTAGTTTTAGATGCTGGACCGCAATCAAACTTTATTTCGGAACAATTGTGTAATAGATTAAATCTTTCCAAAAGAGCGATCAATATTCCCATTCGAGGCATATATAGGAGACTCACTCTTTCACATTAAGTTTACAACTAATGCAATTATTAAGTCTAGGAGCAATGCATTCTCGATCTACAATTATTAGTAATCTTGAATATAACGACTCTATTACCTTCACAACTGATTTAGTGTTCTCAACTAGAAATATCAGAAACCATAAGACTTATTGATCCGGAATTGTACAAACCATCACATTTGACATTCTAATTGGAACGGAATATTTTTATCATCTACTTTGTGTCAGTCAGATCAAACTTAGGAATCAATCAATACTTTTACAAAAAACTCGATTTGGTTGGGTGGTAGCACGTAAATCTTATGACACATAGACTATTTCGAACATTGTACGAGGGGGGACCCAAAAATAACCGGAATTCGAATGCGGTTTGCGAACTGAACGTTGTTGCGCATTGCGCTGCTAAGTATCGCAAGTTGGCATTATTCTCTCTGCCAAATGGTGTAGTTCTCGATTGACTGATTTATTTTCCGCGACATTGTTTTTCCAGTGTTTTCAACCACGCTCGGCGATTTTCGTGATGGGTGATAATAAAGAACACAGAGAGTGTGCGTTAAATTTTGTGTAACGACTTAACCGACCACAAACAAGCCAAAATAACAAAAATCTTGAAACATTCGCCACACAATCAATGAAAATCGTCGTCGGACCATTGATGAGATTTCTGAAGTGACTGGTTTGTCTTGGAGTTCATGGCAGCGAATGTTAACAGAAGATTCTTTCTTAAAAGCTTCACGAAGCATTGCAACAGTTTCAGCAGTAGTTTTTCTCAAAAGATAACAAAATTTAACGCACACTCTCTATGTGTGTTCTTTATTATCACTCATCACGAAAATCGTCGAGCGTGGTTTTAAACACTGGAAAAACAATGCCGCGGAAAACAAATCAGTCAATCGAGAACTACGCCATTTGGCAGAGTGACTCAGAATAGTGCCAACTTGCGATACTTAGCAGCGCAATGTGCAACAACGTTCAGTTCGCAAACCGCATTCAAATTCCGGTTATTTTTGGGTCCCCCCTCGTATGTCATTTCTCGCGTGATTCATTAGATACGTTAGTGCAACATTTTTTAGAAACAAGAGGTATAGCTACACGGAAGATATTGTCTCCAGAAGAAGAAGCATGTGAAACTTATTTTATAGAAACTGTCGAAAGAAATGTCTCTGGTTGCCTCTTATTCAGCCTTTCGTTCAATGAAAGGAAAAATAAACTTGGTAATTCAAAAATGCTGAGAGAAGATTTTATAATTAAAAAGAAAGGTTGATAAGATGTATGAAGCTTATCGCAACTTTCTCTAAGAATATCAAACACTAGGACATATGACCGAGATTGTCGACGCAGGAACAAATGACTATTACTTCATACCTCATCACGCAGTGCTGAAAGATTCCAGCCTTACCACTAAACTACGAGCAGTTTTTGGATGCATCAGCAAAAACTACTACAGGCACATCATTAAACGATATTGGTAGGATCAGTTGTCCAAAATTTTCTATTATTACTCGCTTTGGAACTCACAATGTGATATTTACATCTGATACCGAGAAGATGTATAGACAAGTTTCTGTCCATTTTAAGGATCGTCCATTTCAATGAATTCTATGGCGAAATAATCAAGATGTAGACCCTTACGTGTCTTTGAACTTAGAGCAAGCATTAAAAATCAAGGACGAAATCATACAACTGCTACAAAGTGGAGATTTGAATCTCCGCAAAACGGCGTCCAATGATCTACGCTTCATCGACTTGATAATCAATCACCCAGCAAATCCACATCTATCGTTGAATTTGACAGAAATACAGAAAACGTTGGGTATTTATTGAAATCCTCAACAAGACACCTTGATATACCAAATCGACACAATCATTGAGGATCACAAAACGTGTCATATTATCACAAATAGCATCCCTTTTTGATTCTTTGGGATTACTAGGGCCAATTATAGTAGCAACCAAAATACTTCTCCAAAGTTTATGGAAACTACAACTCACATAGGATGAAACAATACCTTTCGATGTACTCAGGAAATGGGAAACACATCCAAGATGAATTACCACTTATAAATCATGTATCCTTTTCGCGACAAATCTGTGTTTCTAATTCAGTCAATATCCAATTACATGGGTTTGCCGATGCCAGTGAATCAGCCTATGCAGCCTGCATTTTCATTAGATTAACAGATAACTCCAGGACTCACATAGTGAAGTTGGTGTGCTTAAAAACTAGAGTAGCATCACTTAAACAAGTCTCTCTGCCTAGGTTGTAATTATGTGCAGCATTGTTGCTTTTGAGAGGTTGCTTTGCACAGGTCCGAGAAGCTCTCAAGTTGAAAATAGACAAAATCATTTTGCGGTCAGATTCATCAATAGTATTGCATTGGATTCACACGCTATTGCATCGTTAAAGTTTTTTTGTTGCGAACTGCATTACAGAGATTCAACGGGACACTGAAACGTGTGAATGGAGACATATCCTATCAGCTAATAATCCTGCTGATCTAGCTTCCAGAGGGTTTCACCAAGACAATTTACAAGATGTTTGTTGTGGAACCACGGACCACCGACCACCCTGGTTTGCTAGCGATGAGAATTCATGACCAAAATACGAATTATCGTAACAGAGTCAGTGCAAACTGTTCCGAAACTACGAACACTCATCAGCTTGAAGACTGAACAATCTTGCGGACTCCTACATCGTTTTTCATCTATCACCACATTTCAGCGTATAATAACATGGTGTTATAGATTTATTCATAATTCTAAGGGTAAAAATAAGTTTCAAGGAAATAAATAAACCACTGGACTATAAAATTCCATGACTACAATAATCAAGCAGATACAGCGCGAAGCCTTTGCAAATGAAGTTAAGCAGCTAGAACACGAACGGTCATGTGATTAACACAATAAGCTTCTTTCTTTAAATCCGTTTTTAGACTCTGATAAAATTCTGTGTATAGGAGGTCATTTAAAACATTCTCACTTAACATACGATTAAAAGCATCTCATTATCTTACCAGACAGCCATGTTGTAACTGAGATGATAACTTGAAATGTTCATATTTTACAATGTCATGCAGGACCTTAGGCTACGTTGTATTCTATACGTCAAAGATATTGGCCCATCAATGGGAAAAATAGAGTTTGTAAATGTACATGTTTTCGATTGAGACCACAATTATCGAAATATTTAATGGATAATTTACCCAGTGATAGATTTGAAAGTACAAAAGACCGTTTACAAATTCAGGAGATGATTATTGTGGTCCATTTTTTATAAAAAAGAAAAAGTTTAGAAATTGCAATAAGATTAAGATTTATGTAGCAATATTTATTTGTCTATCATCTAAAGCAGTTCATTTAGAGGTGGTAAGTGATCTAACCACAGAAGCCTTTTGCGCAGCGTTAAGAAGGTTTTTTAGTAGAAGAGGCAAATCAAACTTGCTATTATTAGACATTGCCACAAACTTCGTTGGTGCAAATAATTATTTACGGGAGCTATATAATTTTATAAACTTAGAATCACATAAACAATTATTTACAAGATGGCTTGGTAGTGTTCTGGAAATTTATTCCTCCTCGCAGTCCCCATTTTAGTAGAATTTGGGAAGCGGCGCGTTAAATTTCATTTGATTCGAGTAACTAAGGATACATTGTTCACATTTGAGCAGTTCAATACGTTAATCTTAGAAATAGAAGCTGTTTTAAACTCAAGATCGCTGATTTCAATTTCACATAATCCAGAAGACTTAATGGCTTTGACTCCGAGTCACTTTTTAATTGGTGGCTTTCTTTACGCCGTTCCAGAGCCACACTTTACGAATATTTCTAATAATAGACTGTCTGCATGGCAATATATTCAAAAGATTAAGCGCGATTTTTAGAATCGATGGCGTAAAGAGTACTTAAATGAATTAAATCAGAGATCAAAGTGGAAGGCGCACGATCACAACAATATTCATATTGGTGATTTAGTTTTGATTAAGGAAGATAATTATCCTCCCTTATGTTGGCCTTTAAGACATGTAGTTGAATTACATCCTGGAAGTGATAACATAATACGCGTTATAACAGTAAAACTTCTACCGGATTATATAAATATAACGTAAGATTACTTGCTTTATTTCCTATCGAATCTGATCCTTGAAGTCTATTGAACATGATAGTTCAAGGAGAGCAGAATGTCCAGTCGTTGGATTCATTTTGTTTTTTCAATAATTGAAAGGTGTCGCTGCGGCGCGTGCGTGGCGCTATACTAGTCTTTTTTGTACATTACTTTGTTCCGTTCCGTTCTAGAAGGCACACCTCAAGCAATCTCTCAATGTATTGTAATATTTGTGTTAATAGAAATTGCTTAATATATTACTTTTGTTCTAAAGAAAATCAAGTATTTTCATTTTGAGTTACAATCTACTCATCCCCCTTAACAAATTAATTATCTTAATGAGAGATACAATAGGATTTGTTTTATATAAATTTGTTCATAAATCAGTAAGGGTAATATCAGAGTAATATATGTTAAAATTGCGATTATTGCAAGAATATAAAAAGAATCAACGTAAATACGATTAAAGATTGATTTTTATGAATAATTTTGAAAGAAGAGCTATCTAAAAAATATTAAACACAAGTCCATAAATCTCAAAAGTTTGTAATTTAAAGCAATTAAAAATGAGCGCATAATTATGATTAAATCTGTTCATAGTGTGAATAATTAAAAGTAATATGAATATTTATGCTGGGCACTTTATAATGTACCCAGGTACGGTTTTATAAGTGGGCCAGTGTCGGGCCAACATTGGCTGCCAACTTCCGACTGTCGGCCCAATACTGGCTGTAACGTCATGCCGACGTCGGCAAAATATCCAAATGATAAGATCGGCCCGATGTTACGTGCCAGTGTTAATCCGACACTGGTCAGCGACATCGGCCCAGTACTAGCTGTAACGTCGCGCCGATATCGGCA
>NJRL01001369.1:0-22845 GCA_003063815.1 Aphaenogaster rudis
GGACAAACATACCTACATACTAAAATATTGAAAATTAGTCGGCCTTGACTGACAAAATATAATTTATTAAAAATAATAAGTAGACTACGTTTCGACCCTTCGGTTTGGGTCCTTATCAAGTCTGCGTACAGCAATATAGCAGTTTACCATGTGTCATACGAACCTGACGCTGCCAGTGTGTAATGCTTCTCTTGACACATTCTTAAGATGTTTTATATCGTGATGAACTTTTCATTTTAATTTTTATGTACCAGCAATATACTTTTATGGTAAACTGCTATATTGCTGTACGCAGACTTGATAAGGACCCAAACCGAAGGGTCGAAACGTAGTCTACTTATTATTTTTAATAAATTATATTTTGTCAGTCAAGGTCGACTAATTTTCAATATTTTAATTTGATACTGACGATTATTTGTTACTTTCAATTTTTTATACCTACATACATACAAACATACATACATTCATTTTTACATATATAGATAATAATATACATAATAATATATTTAATTATTTATAATTAATTTAAATTAATTTATATTAAAATTAAAAATAAAATCTGCATAAATATTTCTTTAAAAAATATTATTTGTGAAAATAATATTTTTCGTTAGGCACCCCTAAGTATACCTATATATTTACACTCTGCCTCCTCTTGAAGAAAGTTGTATAAGGACGCCCATGGTAATCGGCGACGAAAAGAGACGAGGTTTTCGTAATATCTGCCTTGATCGGCGAATAGACAAATCGGAGTGCACCGTCGTCCTGAGAGATTCAGGTCCTTCCTCGTTCTTGATCGTGAGATACTTCCGCAAGAGCGCGAATCACAATGAGACGATAGATAAAACGGGACAGGCGACGGACACCTTCGCTATCGCCGAGGTGCGAGAGCGAAAGTTGTTGAAATTCGCGAGAAGAGAAGTCAAGAACAGCTTCGATCGACGCGTTAATGACGCGTTAATGATGCGGTGCGAATTGGCTTTAAATCCAGGATGAAAATCGGTCTGCCTTGTAATTAGTGGCTCGGCACGCCGCCGAGTTTCGAGAGCTCGAGCGATTCCACGTGCATGTTATATCTTCTCTCTCTCTCCCTCCATCTTTGTCTTTTTTAATTTCTCTCCCTTTCTTTTCTCGGTGGTTGCGCAGCGCGGGACAACTCGCACCCTGACCCGCGCGCTAATTAACGAATTATCATTCGACGGCGGCGAGTGACGGCGGCGCGACTTTATTTGGTCGCACCAGGTGTTACGAACGGCACGCCGGCGTTGATTTAGCAATTTCTAGGCGCCACGAATCGCCAAGTAATCGCTCGTCGCCCCCGGCAATTTCCATTATCGGCATACCGAGAGGCTGGAGAGTCCGCGAAGGCCGTCGTCACGCTGGATAAAGTGGAAAGAGACACGCAGCCTCCGTCGCCGTCGCCGTTATCGTCGCCGTCGTCTCTCGTTTTCCTGCAAAATTCGACGCGGCGCGAACGAAAGTGAGGAGAATCTGAATTGTGGATCTCGTATTACCGTATTTACACACTGAAAAAAAAAATTCTTGGTAAACTTGTGAGATGCATTTAGTATAACACTTTTTTTGAGAAGTATTTGATTATTATTATTACCGATTATAATAATAATAACAAAACATTTTGTAATAATTATAAACATTTGTAAAATAATTATAAAAGAGCAAATTTTGTTTAGTTAAGCCAATTAAATTATGTAATACTTATCATACGGTTAGTTGAAACTATTTCACCAAGGTGCTTGGTAATATTAATCAAGCCTGGATTTTTATAACCAAGGCCTTTCTTTCAGTGCACGGAAAGAATGGTTTTGCTAAAATATCTAAAAATTTGGCCAGATCTGAAAATAATTTTGTTGGACCAAAATATTTATGTAGAACGCTTTCTCAAAATAATTGCTAGAATATCAAAACTTTTTGCAGCATTATCATCATGCTTGAACGGCGTCCTACTTATTGTTAGTTACTTTTGATGGTCTAACAAAATTATTTTTAAAAATCAAAAATTGGTAGATTGAGAGAACCGCCAGTAATAACTTAACAATATTATTCGATTATCGACAACAACTGGCCAAATTTATTACGAAATAAATATCATCACGACGTTTTGACCCTTGGTTTGGGTCCTTTTCAAGTATACTAATTCAAATGTATAAAATTGTCATCTTAACAAGAACATCCCTTATAAGATGACAATTTTATACATTTAAATTAATGTACTTGAAAAGGACCCAAACCAAGGGTCGAAACGTCGTGATGATATTTATTTTGTAATAAATTTGGCCAGTTGTTGTCGATAATCAAATAATATTGTAAAATTATTTTTAGATCTGTGTATCTGGCCAAATTTTTAGATACTTCAGCATTCTTTTCGTGTTTCGAACCGATCCTAGGAATATATTGCGAGAAAATTTCTACGTCAATAGTCTCCGACAATTTTCTCGCAAACTTAACAGATTGCATTGTCGTGCGTAAAAATATCTGATGTTTGCGTTTTGTGCGCGCTTTCCACGAGACGTTATCGTCCTGGTATCGTTTACAAAATTATGACAATTTTAATAGGACGCGAATGATCCAAGGTTCACGATAATTTCGTTTCCATCCATGGAGGAAGACCGGAGTTTGCTACACGCGGTTAATTTCTGAATTTCTTGAATATGCAGGCGCGTGGGCACCTCAAGGTGAAGCCGCGCGGTTTTGAGCGCGATTATATCACGTTTCATTCAATTGCAAAACGCGCGATTATAGCGAACGCACTGTTATTATCTATTAAAATGGCAGTATCTCGCTGTATCGGCCGATTACGTAGTCCCTCGGTGACACAATCGCGTTAATGTACAACTGCGGTTTCTCTGTTCATCCCGTAATCGCTGCTGATATTTCGGCAGATATATCACGAAATGAAGACAAAGCGATTGTTACACAGCCTCGCGGTAAGGAAGGAAAGAGCTCTGTGGGGGAGAAAGCCACATTGCATCGATTTTTAAAAACGTGGCCTCTCATTCAGGCGTTTTTATCTTCACATCATTTCCAAGTTTCGTTCGGTCGAGAGTCGATCAATTTTACGATGCAAACCGCGCGCCTCGCACGATCCTCCGAAAGCCGAGACATTTTCCAGGTCTCCGTGTTGCAGAAAACGCCTTAAGGGTGAATCATCGCGGCAGCTGTGCCGCCGCTAATGTACGCCTATTTATAGGATAAACGGCGACGTTCTCGGAAAAAGTGTTCCATTCGCCATATCGGTAGGCAAACGCGAAACCAGGGCCGCGATTTTAATCGGCGAACACGGCGCGCAGCGCATCTCCCGCGGACGGAGATTTTCCAGGCGGCATCCCTACCTCAGGTCGCATCGCTTATGCCACCCTTCGGTCGTGAGTCGTCCCGCGAGAGGAGGCGTTGAATTATTTATAATAACGCCGGTAGGAACAACCGGCGGCATTAATGCGCGAAACGGATTCCCTGTTCCTCGTGCCCCGGGTGCGTTGACCACTCGCACGTAACGCTAGGACGTCCCGGGAAGTCTTGCACCGCGCGTTATTTACGGCAGAATGCAAATTTAGCGCGTAATTTATCCTTGTCGTGCGAGAACGCTTCCCTTATCCTTAAGCCCGAGCGACTTTAAGTGGCGCGGCACAATGGACGTTGCGCGCGTAAATAAAAGTGGTCATAGTGGATAAAATAAGAATTGAAAAATAAACGACACGAAATACGGACGAATATGCTTTTTAGGCGTAGGTTTTGTCTCGCGTTACAACACGCGTAGCTTTAATGTAACGTGCGAAAGGAGCCTCTCACTAGGCAACCCGTTCGACATCGCTGCACGTGAGGAGATCGACGCTCAACATGCGAGGTGCAAAAATCGGCATTGCGGAAGAAAGAGGTGAGAATGGTAAAAAGAAACTTATAACGTGCTTTTGAACGTATTGTTGCGTTTATTTCGTACTGTATTATTAAAATTAATACAATGACAGAAGTATTTACAGGAGGTTTTTAGCAGCTACATGCGCGCAATACTTCGCGATTAATTCCGGTATTAATGGTGTAATAATAATAATAGAATAATATAATAATAATAATAATAATTCTATAGAATATAATAATATAATAATAATAATATTAATAATGATAGAGAATATATCGGGCAGCGCGGCGCGTCCAGGTCGCACGGAAGGCAAGAGCCGACGCGTTTTGTCCGCGGATTTCAATTAACGCGAAGAAATGAAGCGAAAACTGATTAATTCTGACTAATGGCATATCACAAAGAAGAAAATAAATAACCGCGAATACACCGCGAGAGAAGCCAAGTCGACCCTCCCGGGTCGCGCCGCCCCCGCCCGTCGTAGCAAAATTATATTTTACAGGTCTATTCCGCTCTTTGATTCTCGGAGATGCATCTCGAACCACATTCCCCGGGCACACATACGCTCGCACATGCGTCTCGAGAGGAAATGCGTTAGAATTGTGCGTGTACGCGGCCTGTCCGCGTGCGCGTTCGGTGCGTCGTACTTTACGTGTCCGATGTTAACGAACGTCCGGTGGCCAGACCACCGTGGTCGGAAAAGCTAAACAATCGGTCGGACAGTCGCCTCGGTCCACGAGGTCGAAAGTGTTCCCCGCGTGTTTCGCCTCGATCCGATTCCGCGCGCGATGATTGAAGCAGCCGTCGAAGAGAAGACTAAACATCACGAGATTTTTCGCTTCGCGAGATACCCCCGAGGGCTGTTGCTTTCGCATCCTCGGTGAATTTTAAGATTCGGCGAAAATTCGACATTTTTCATAGTCTAAACGGTACAAGTCCTTGAAATAGTCAACGTATCAAAAGTGTGCTCTTTAACTTCGAAGAGAACCACCAAAAACCGAACAACATCGATCCCTTTGCATAGTACAGTAATACGGAAAAAATTCGGGAGTGTTGCTAAAAATTTCATCGCGTTAAAACATCAGTTATATTTACTGGGAAAATTCCACGTCCTCGCGTATCCCGTGGATTTGTGTAAAGAGATGTACAGATTCACGGTTGGACGAGCCTCTCGTGCTGCTAGAAGCCGAGGCTCGCCAACCAAGTCCGTCATTTTTGCAGCGCTCTCTCGTCCGCTCTTCTTTCTTTCTCGTCTCGCTCGGCGAAGACACAGGTCGCTCGTTAGCGTCTCGCCAACGAGCGTGTGTCCGCGGCGAAATGAACGAAAATTGGAGGCGCGAAAAAAGGGGGAGCGAGCGTGAGAAAGAGGACGGAACGTATTTATGACTAGCATTCGTTGCGCTACGCGAGCGAGCGAGCGAGCGAGCGATTCGCGCGTTTCAATTTGCGCGCGATGATGAATTCCGTGGATAAATAAGTTTGCGTATGTACAATTTTGATTTGCGCGTCCACAAGAGCCCGGAGAGCAGACGAGGTCGATCATCCTTTTTCTCTCTTTCTTTTTCTTTTTTCTTTCGCGCGCGACGAACAATTCTCAAGTATCGGAAGAAAAGGATGCTGTTTCACAAAGTATATATAATAGCACGATTGAGAAATATTTAACAATAGCGAAAACGTATATATACACATGATATATACGGCCCATAGAAAAGTGGTCCCTTCTCCGTAACGTGCGACGAGAGTCGAGAGTTTTCGGTGGTTCGTGCGACGAGTTCCCTGACATCTGAAGGGCTTGGCCGCCCCCGCATTGTTGATCTCCTCCGCCGAGGCCGTATTCGAGCTAACCAGAATTAGAGACGCCTAGAAGACTCGTCTAGGCTTTCAATTTGGATTTCCCGCGAAGCCGCGCGCAATTAAGGCACTTTTCACACTTCAGACGTACGTTCTCTCTCTACTGTGCATCAGTCTCGTGACTCGAAAAGTCTTGCCGCGCAAGTACCGGACAAGTAAACGTAGGCACTGACGATATACGCCGTGTTAGCGCACACGCGTTGTGATTTTCCTTAAGGAAGGCACCGAAATATGTTTATCTGGATTGTCGTCAATCGTCATTAAACAATCGATTGATATGGCGATTCGTTCTGACGGATCACCGCGCGCGATGCACCGAAATACAATATTGCTGGCAAATGCTGGCGGGATTTTTTCCGTGGTCAACTTACTCGGAATTCGGCTGCTCGAATTCCGATAGGCTTTGTCGAAATGCGATATTGATAAGACGTAACTTTTATCAATTTATTATTGATACACAAAAATCTGTCTGCTTCTAAAAATCATGCTTCAAAAGTTAGGCTTCTCGGAATTACAATATCGTTCCATAAACGTGCAACGCGCAATATCTCGGTGCATGCGCACACGATGCAGCTTGAGTTTCCCTCAGCTCGAAAGGACGGTCGATCAGTCTATCGATAACGGCAGCTTAAGGAGAGCTGTCTTCGCTCAAGATCTCAGTTTCGGACGCGTTCTTCTCTCTTGTTTACGCCACGTCGGGCAGTGACGGCGAGATCCGTCGGGATTGTCGGAGAGTCGCCATCGGCACTCGATGGATCGACTTATCCTCGTATGTGGCGGAATGCGTTTCCCATAGCGTTTGATATCACAATGACTCCGCGTGACCTTTCCCTCGTATCTCCACCGTCGCTACCCCGGCGCGAGACCATCCCTGTGATCGGCGTCGCAACCGCAACCACAGGCACCTTTTCGCAAGCCACGCACACTCGCGACTCGTTCTATCGCTCGTACCTTCTCTGATTACTCGAATATGTACATCAAGACCACCCTCTTCGAAGCCGCTCGCTTCCACGAAGAGTCAGTGTATACATGCACGCACGCACACATACGTATACGCATTCACATGCTCTCTCTCACCCGTATTTACAACAGCCGTTTATTCGCTTTGATATGATACAAGCTACGATCTCTCGTCGGCACCTTCGCGAAGGCACGCGTATGTAGAGAGGCGTTGTACACGTAGGATCCCGCGCGCGACATGCTTCGCACGCGGCTACGTTTGCACGATTCGCGTAGTCGTGCGCACGCTCTTTACAATCGGTCTCGGGTTCCCGAGAAGTCCGGCGAAAGTCGAGACAGGGGCTTCGAGAGGCTGTTCGAGGATTCTGGAGATCAGGCTTGGTGTAGTACGCGCAACTTTTTGTTCTCGCTACGAAATACTGCTTAATATTATATGTATCGCGATCGAGTTACAGAATGCCGCTTCGCAAAATTTCCTGATCGAGTCTTCACGATACGGGTCACCTTTACCGAGTAAAGCAAGGACACACCGCATTCCTCATGCTATCATTTCACGTTTCCCTAACGCTATCACAGCATTATGCGCTTCACGAAAAATAAATTCAGAAGTAATTCCTCTTGTTTACGTTACAATTGTCGCATGACGTATCGATATCGTTCTCGGCTATTCTATCGCAACAATCAAAGGAACCGTGAATCCAAATATATTTTTCACAAAGCTCATAGTCCTATATTCTTATAAAAACGCGCAATCCTGAATCTTCATAAGAACCTTCTCTGACGTCACAGCCTTCGCAAATCTCGAGGAACTTCGCCCGTCTCTCCCACCCTATCCTTCGTTCGCATATCCCTCGGGCACACCTCGTTGCTCAAAACCTCCCTCCTACTCTTCGTCACTGTACACGTGATATTTACGCGATATATACAATCGCCTCGTACTCTCGAACTCCCAATCTCTGGACAGATCCTCGAGGAAGCTGCCAGAGACCGTCCACCTGCGCGCGAATACAATTCAACGCCGACACCTGCCGACGTACAGCTGGCACGATCTTACGAGGCCTCATGCACCTGGAACCGTCGAATCCGCGCCTGCACTGACTCGCACTGTACCTCGCTGTACCTGGTGTACCTTCCAGCACGTACAGGTTCCCTAATAACCACCAAGTTACCGCCCCGTTCGCGGAGCGCCTCGAGACCAGTCTTGCAGCGTAACGCTGTCGCTGTCGGCGGCGTCGTCGGAATCTTCGCGATCTTCGTCATTCCGGACGCGGTCTCCGATGTGAAACGGCTGAGCGCCTTGCTGACGACGCCGCTGCATTCGCGCGGCCACACTCTGGCGGTGCGGTGATGATGATGATGATGCCTCTGTTCCCACCTGTCAGCGGTCGCGTCGGCGGCGGTGAACGGGAAACTCGCTCTACCCTGACTCTTACCGTATAGAATAAAATCAAGGGAGTCGTCCGAGTAGATGCTACTGCGATCGCTCGAGCTGTCGGTTGAGATCTCGGACACGGTGTCGCTGCCACTATCGCTGCATTGCTGCTCGGCCTCGCCGAGAATAAATACGGGCGTGCACTTGAATACCTCGCCGCTGGCAGGCATCGTGTGGGTGGCGGTAGCGCGACGTTGCTGAATACTACCGCTGGCGTTCGACGACGACGATTCGATGATGACGATTTCCGGTAGAATGCTGCCAGAGAACTTCCGCGCTAACGAGTCCATGTTCCTTTTGAAGGTATCCCTGCGATCGGGGCTCAGCCCGAATCGGATGGGCTTAGGCAACGATCTCGAGGCCGAGTAGAGGTTCTCCGTGTGCGAAGAGACGGCACGAGTGCCCGCCGCCAGTTTGGAAGTCTCCGCACTGTGACACAGACCGGTCGTGGACGACCGTTGCTGCTTCTCGCCGTCGTTCTTCGGCGTGGACGAGATCTGATCTTGATCGGCGATCGGCAGTTTCGACGAGGCGCTGTCCTCCTGAGGGGGCGTCGTTGAGGAATCGAGGACGGCCGCAGAACTGTCATCCGACGAGGGGCACGTCGTCAAAGGCACCAACGGCTGCTCGAACATGTTGAACCAGGGATGCTGAAGGCACTCGGTCACCGTTAGACGTTCGCTGTGAACAGACAAGAATCGCTTGCTTGGAGAGAATCGTTTTTAATACTTTCGCGAGTTCTGCGCGAATTTTTCGGGATTTTTTAGGATTAAGCTTTCAATTCGATGTCGTATTTTCTGATGTTCTCCCGTTAGAACGCTGAAGATAAGAGGCTTTACGTCGGTTACTTCGATACACGCGCGGCGTTCTTGAACGAATATACCCTAACAACAGGCTCGTTCCGCGAACGACTACGTTCTCGTCGTCCTCGTTAACTCGAGGAGCGAGAGAGTCAAAGGGTTAAGAGACCCGTCGCATAAACGACCTCAGCTAGGCGGACCGGAGCGTTTATCGACGGTGGCCATCATCGTGACGGTCCCGCCGCGCCGGGACGTTTTCACGTGGTTATTTCGTGTCGCGCATATACCATCCGCATATCGCGCGGCCCGTGCAGAAATCATCACGTTGGCTAACGTATCGGTCGACTTCCGGCATACGGAACGGCGCAGGATGTCTTCAATAACAGAGCAACGAATTGCGTAGCACGTAAACGCCATGGAATGCCGGTCCATCGAGGAGCTACTAAAGTGCTTTAGGGGACGATCCTCTTAATTCCGGGGCCGTCAAAAAGGCCCGCATAAAAAGTGTTCGCTCGCATAAGCAAATTAACTCTTGTACGGCACTCTCGCATTTACATTATCACGTTTAAGTCGCGTGAAAAGACGAACTGCAAAATATTAGACGAAAATATTAAACACACGGAAGAAAAAAAATAACTGCCGTAGCTAAAAACTGCGTGTGGTAACTAAATTGCAGTCGTAATATATGGACATCAAAATCTTAGCTGTGATACCTATTTCATTGCTGTCGCGATTATAAATTTCTAAACTACAACAAACACGACAGCAAACACAGTTTAGCAAATCATGATTAGCTATGGTAGCGAAAATTTTTTTTTCCGTGCGGATAGACTGACGAAATAATTTTGTGAAGCGACGCAGAAGCTGATAAACAAGTTGCCTTATATAAAAATTATCTAATGTAACGATTACGGTAGCGTGATCACGGCGAGCAAATTTATAGATCATTTCTAATCAAAAACGTAATAGCGCTAATTAGATCGCTCGCGTGATTTAAACGTATAAATAAATGCAAGAAAATGATCAAGATACATTAATTTCAACGCGAATGACGTGGCGCATAAACGAACGTACATTCAACCGCGAAGTATTTCTTTCAGCAACTCGAAGCTGTAACGCAGCCTCTTCGAGACTAACACAAATACGGTAATTTGCAGGTCAGCGATGAAGACCGCTATTCAACGTCGTCGGACATGACGATAAGTCATGCGGGTTCCGCGCGATAAGACTTTCTGCGTTCGCCAGAGAGGAAGGACGCGGATAATTCCGGATAGCGACTTCCTCTCAGCTGTCCGCGCGATAAGGAAACCTACGAGGTCTTTTTCCTTCTTTCTTTTTTCAGCGGAACTCGCCTTCCCCGACATCGCTCTTCCCGCTTTGAAAGAAAGTCGTCTCGCGAAGCGACGTGGCGCCGATCGTTTTTCTTCGGCTCGCGTATTCGCGATCGACGGCAGACTGGATGATCGGCCGATGACGGTTCTTACCCTCGGGCGAGCGAGTTAATAAATGCATCTCGATATAATCACAGGTATCGCATTGTACGCGGCTAAAAGTGGGAGGCGAGGTGAACCAAACGCGACTCGAGGAAGACCTCGCGCGGTTAAAACCGGGAATTGTTAGTCAATCCGAAACGCATTAATTTGCGCGTACATCCGTTTGATTTCTCAAATATGCGCTCACGATTTTTATTCGCTTTCATATTCGCGCATAATCGAATGAAAGCCGAAGCGAATGATGCGATGAAAGTTAAACCCGAGGCTAGAGGATATGTCTCGCTCCTAGAATCCATACAATATATAAAAGATATCGATGAATGGGGCTAGGAGTCCAAAGGCGGTTCCGGCGACAAGCTCGCGAGAACGCAAAACGACCGTCGCGAGTTTCCCTCAAGCGATTGGCTTTCTCCCGAAGTGGACGTGGCGTGACCTCGAAGGTATCAACGGGCGACGATTGACCCACTGATACCGAATCGCTCCTAACGATCCCCGATGGATCGTTACCGTCGCGTGCTGTCGTCACCTCGGTTACAGCACGGAATGTCGCGCCGCTTGCAAAGATACGTCTACGTGACGCGATTGTTTTCGTTCTAGGAAATCGGCCGACATACCGACATAACTAACAATGTAATCGACGCGACGGCGGGCGCGCGTTTCGCGTGCTATCTCCTTTCGCTTCGAGGTAAGCGCCGGGCGTTCTCGGTAGATCGCCGCAGCCTTCCGCGAAGGAATTATTTTCACTGGTCCAGGAATGCTCGTGCCGGGTTCTCCGGTAACGCGCTCGTCAACGACAAGCATGGCGACTTAGGCCCAGTTCCACAATCTCCAGTTAACTTAACCGGCCGGAATTCCATTGGAATTGACCAATCGCATTTGTTAATTTTGCTTAACGACAAATGCGATTGGTCAATTGCAATGGAATAATCGGCCGATTAAGTTAACTGGAGATTGTGGAACTGGGCCTAAGGCCGGTTAAGTTAACTGGAGCCTAAGGCCCAGTTCCACAATCTCCAGTTAACTTAACCGGCCGGTTATTCCATTGGAATTGACCAATCGCATTTGTTAATTTTGCTTAACGACAAATGCGATTGGTCAATTCCAATGAAATAATCGGCCGATTAAGTTAACTGGAGATTGTGGAACTGGGCCTAAGGCCGGTTAAGTTAACTGGAGCCTAAGGCCCAGTTCCACAATCTCCAGTTAACTTAACCGGCCGGTTATTCCATTGGAATTGACCAATCGCATTTGTTAATTTTGCTTAACGACAAATGCGATTGGTCAATTGCAATGGAATAATCGGCCGATTAAGTTAACTGGAGATTGTGGAACTGGGCCTAAGGCCGGTTAAGTTAACTGGAGCCTAAGGCCCAGTTCCACAATCTTCAGTTAACTTAACCGGCCGGTTATTCCATTGGAATTGACCAATCGCATTTGTTAATTTTGCTTAACGACAAATGCGATTGGTCAATTCCAATGGAATAACCGGCCGGTTAAGTTAACTGGAGATTGTGGAACTGGGCCTTAAACGTGACAGCTTAAACGCCGATCGATCGAGCGATACGCTGCGGGAATTACGACGTGGGTGCGTACAATAATTCGCGGCGGCGATGTCTCGATCGCGTCGGAATAACGAATGGAAATCTTTCCGTCGAATCAAGTGGAGTATATGAAGATAAATGGCGACGAAGTGGCTCGCCACGATGATCAATGAATCTCGCTGTGAATCTGCGTCGCCGCACGGTTGACGCTACACTCATATTTCACGGCCTGTTCTAATCGCATCCGAGAATTCAATTCCTCAAATATATCTCTTCTTGTTTATCCGACTTCCGCATCGATATGCGAAAATTACGTATCTTAGTTTTATTAATAGTTATACACAGAAAGAACGGTTTTGCTGAAATATCTAAAAATTTAACCAGACACAGATCTGAAAATAATTTTGTTAGACTATCAAAAGTAACTATGTAGAACACTCAAACATGATGACAATGTTGCAAAAAGTTTTGATACTCCAGCAACTATTTTGGGCGTCCTACATAATTATTTTGATGATCCAAAATTACTTTCAGATCTGTATCTGGCCAAATTTTTAAATATTTCAGCAAAACCATTCTTTCCGTGTAATCATGTTAACATCCATTGCGAAAATAATGAACGATTAGGCTAAGGAATTAACTTAAAACTTACTTCGGGTCCTTAACCATAAGCTTGCGCATGAGATCGCGCGCCTCCTCGGAGACATCCTCGAAGAGATCGTCCGGGAAGTCCAGGCGGCACCGGCTGATGTTGCAGAACGTCTCCTGCTTGGTGTCTCCGCCGAACGGCGAGCATCCCGTTAGCAACACGTAGAGCAGCACGCCAACGGACCACATGTCGGTCGCCAGGCTGATCGGCTCGTAATTCAGAACCTCCGGGGCTGAGACACACACGGCAGATGAGCCGTTATTATATCGTGGTGATGTCCCGTGGTGCATCGAACCCTAATGCTCGTCGGGATATGTGTGTTTGTGTGTATGCGCGCGTGAGTCCCGGTAATTAAATTCGAAAAAAAGGAGATAACGCCCCTTCTCCCTCCCCCCACCCTTTCTGCCATTACGTTGTCGCGGCCGCTATTACGACGCGCCGATGCTTAATGGAGCCACGCGTGTTCCTCAACGGGAAAATAATAATTGTAACCATGGACGTATTAGGCCTCGAGCGCGAACTAGGTAATCGCCGCGATACGCGTGGAACCGCGGTTGCCTCGTTCGTCGCGTAACAGTCGCGCGCTCGAATCGGCCGCTTTGTATCGGCTCGTTTCCGACCGAACCGCGCCACAGTTTTTCCACGTCCTCACCTCGGCATCTGTCCAGCTTAATCGCCGCGAAGATCCACGCGCTCTTTTTTATCGCGCGAACGGTCTCGCTAATTTCTGCGAATGATCTCAGAGCTGACGCTAATCGACCGATTAAACCTCACCGGCGGGGAAATAACGATCAGGGTTTCTTGGTCCAATTAAAGCTCTTATATCTCTTCTCTTTTTTTTATCCGATGGCACGACACGCGATTTTGAAGTTACTCCTTCAGTTAATCTTCGCGAAGCAATAAGTAATTCTTTTTTTTTCCAGGATGATTCAAGCGATCTCGTAACCGTCGAGGGTGTAACTGAGACAGCTAGAGACTTTTCGATCTTCTCCGTGGGGGATTCTCGTATTTCGCTATTACCTAACTTTGTCCACTTAGGGCATGACCGTTAGACGACGGTGCGATGTAATTGCGACGGTAATCGGTTGCGAGGATCGTAAAAGGATCCTCCTGGCCGACCACGTGCGGTTCTCTGGCTTAGCCGCGAAGTGGCTTGTTCTGTTCAATTATGCAACGCGCCTGTTTTCCTAATGGAACTACGCGGCGTGGACCGTACGAGCGATTTAGTAGCGTCAAACAGATCGCAAACGTGGAGCACACCGCGATCGACTTCCGAGGCCGGAAACCACCAACACGCACAGGTTCGAAGTGTTAAGGAAACGCGCAGGTGTCGAGTACGATTGCGGTTCTCTTCTATTGGCGCGAGGGTCCTTCCACATTGGTCGCGTTTCACCACGATGACGAGCGACGTATTCGGAGTCCATTACTCAAGTCGAACGAAATGAAACTGCGTTCGCGGTAGACGTGAGTCGCATACAGAGCAAAGTACTCACCGACATAGTCGGGCGTGCCCAAAATTTCTCGTATGTCCGCCCCGTGACTGATGTACCGCGA
Organism: Aphaenogaster rudis; assembly: GCA_003063815.1. Lineage (NCBI taxonomy): Eukaryota > Metazoa > Arthropoda > Insecta > Hymenoptera > Formicidae > Aphaenogaster > Aphaenogaster rudis. The sequence goes on from NJRL01001369.1 coordinate 14,152, forward strand.
TATGCCGAAGTCGCATAGCTTTACGTCGCAGTCCGGGAATTCTCCAGTAAGTACCAAATTCTGCGGCTGAAACATCAAAAGGCAGAAGGTTCAACAAAGGGTAATGAGAGAAAGGCCGTTATTAAAATAAGATTGCTACCGAGTAGATGATAACTGTTTTAACTGTACGTTTGTGTATCATGCGCGTGTATAATTTCTCGAAATTTCTTTCAAGACAGTCCGAGACAGCCTGTGAAACCTGAGCGCGAAAGAAAAAGAAACGAGCAGGTTTTATCTCGCGGTGATCTCCGCGCGACAATGCCAATTTCCTGCCGCGAGATAATACGGAGAAAGTAAAGCTTCCTTTCAGAGGAGGACGGTCGCATGACGATTGCTCTCCGGTATATTCTCTCCCTTGGCCGTTAACACGGACAAAGCGGCTCCGGGTGCTTTCGTGGTCTCGGCCAATTATCAGAAGCACGCAAGCGAGCGGGGCCGAAACACTTTTTCTACATCGGACAACACCTCAGGAATTTCGGCGCCACCATGCAAATATATAGCGGTAAAATACGGCTTATAATTATAGGTATATCCTCCTTTCAGTGGTAGAGATATACGATCATGCGATATCGTTAGTTCGCGACGGTTTAATTTTAGCCGGCGTGGCCTCGAGTCGATCTGAACATCTCGGCGGAATTTTAATTCGAGTTCTAATTATCCAGAGACGCCCGATACACCGTCGCTTCGAGTTCCGAAAAATAATAACTTCCGCGTCGACTACGCGCGATAGAGATTTTTGCCGTGGCGCCGGTGGATGATTAATCGTCGGAACGGGGCGAGGCGGAGAAAGGAAAACGCGGCGCGTACGTAACGCACGCGGCATTCTTTTTTTTTTTTCGACGATCAGGTGGAAGAGAGGCAAACGAACGTCGACATTACAATAACATGAGTCCGCGTAGGCGTCTCGCGCGAGGCATAATGCCTGGACGTAAACGATTCCGCGATAAGAAAGGTCGTCGCGCGACCTAGGTGCAACTCTCGTGCCCACATGACATCGTTTCTTCCCCTCCCCTCCGCTCGCGCATCTCGCGACTCTTTCCTCGAGAAACAATCGAACAATGCCGAAGAGGCTGCGGATAGCGAGGCTGCGGATAGGGACCGTAGACGAGGCCCGAGTCGTCGGGGAAGAGCGAGAGACGAGAGGAAGCTCGTTGCCGGTCCATTGTCAACGCTCCGCGGCTGGTTTACGACCACCTAGGTTGCCCGAGAATTACATCTTCAGTGCCGGGTCGCGACTCCTAAAGGATGCCATTATCGGTGCGCTTTATTAAGGGGAACGCGTGCGGTAGTGAACCACCTGGTCACGACGTTTTGCCACGTCGTTTGCTCCTGCCTCCTTTCAATTATGCGAAAAGGAGCTGTTGTTATATTAAATACCTTTAATGAGGTACCGACGGTTCAAATTGCTCTCGTAAAGCAATTCGAACCTTCGGAGAACGGCCGACGATAACTTTGTCTCGTTCGAATGTTTGCGCGCAGATGTTTGCCATGCAGCTTGCGAAGGGCCTAATGAAAGAGTGCGAATCACAATTACACTCATGGGAGTGACGAAAGTCGTCGGCCCTGCTGGCCACAAAAAAAGAGGCGTTAAAAAGTTAACTCGATTAGGGTGAGAATGAGACGACGTAAATGTAGGCCTGCCTGTTCAACTTTCATTTATTGCCGTATTGTTAATACTGTGCAATTAGTATTTATGGCACGCAGCTTGCAGAACTGGAAATACCGAGATGGGGTAGCTCTATCAGACAGACGCGTATAATAAGTATTATTACAGACCGATCCACAAGCAGCGTCGATCCTTGAATAACTGATCTTAAGTAAAAGGATAAGGCCACTTTTGTTTTTATGTTCTTATACATTTCGCAAATCGACAAGCTGATGATCATCAAGAGATCACGCGCATCATTGACATTAACATAATTTTCTGTTATAACAAATCGCCGCATTACGAGGACAACGACGCGTTAAGCGACATGGATCACGAACGTCCATCAAGGATTGCGACGCGGTTAATAAAGATTGAAGACTTAGAAAATTCAAGTAAGGTCATTATCCCTATTGCGGGTGGTGCAGAATTTGCACGATCGATGACACCGTTTCTTGTTGAACTGAGCGCGAGAAATTGCGATTCGTGCCTGACCTGACCGTATCCCTTTTCCCCGCATCCTCGTCCCATCCGACGCGAAGTCGATAAATTTAAATAACGTCCGCAGCTTTCGCGATGCAGAATTTCCGCGCGTGATCGACGACGCAGAGACGAAGACGGGGGGAGCAGAGGACGGAGGGGCAGTCGGTGTGCAATGCATACGAGATGCGATCGAGAACAATTTTCGCGGTAATCGATCGGCTCGCCCACACCCAATCACCACGTCGGGGACCGGCGACGTCGAGAACACGATACACTCTCGAGAAACCCGGCTGCGAGCTCCGCGCGTAATGGTTAATTATGGAAATGTCTTTGTTCCTTATTAGAGCGACTTCCTGGACTCGAAGCGTCCGTTCTCGGGATTGATTCCTACGCAACGTGTGCACACGCACCGAAAGGGGAACGCGACGAATAGATCTGATTTTCTAGATTTCAGTTCAGCCGTGTCAATTATCCGGAAGCTGGATAGCGAAATCTCGTAACGGTGAGAATTTTCAATTTTCTAGCTAATTTGCTACCGCTAATATTACGAATCAATGGCCGGTATTCATAGTCAGTTCTTATATTTAAGATCGTCTTAAGTACAATCTTAAGATGTCGTAAACCAATCACAGAGCCGTATTAGCGTCTTAAGACATTACTTAAGACGATCTTAAAATAAGAACGGACTATGAATACCGGCCAATGACACGCATTAACCAGAGTAGATACACAGAAAAAAAAGAATATTCTTGATTTGAAAATATCTTTGGTTTCAACGTGGAAATCTTGAAATGAGATTATATTGCGTTAAACGGAGAAAACTTGCTTGAATGAAGCCATTTTATATAGTTCAATCAAGAAAAATATATTCTTATTATTTAAGAATAATTTTCTTGAATGGAAAGGCAAAACTGTTGGATAGAAAATAACATATCTTTAAATCAAAGATTATAATTTTCTTTTTACTTTATTGTTAAGATAATTATATTGTTAATGTAGTTACTTGGCTTCCTCCTGGTTTCTTTAGATAATTATATTGTATTCTTTAGGTGACAATTATAATATTGAAGTAAGACTGTAATAATGTTAAAATTTAAGATTATTAAAGTATTATAAGATTATAGATTGTTGCGTACATTGAAAAAATTGTATTCTATTCTAAAATAAGCGCCAAGAGGATCTTCTTTAAGAAGAGAATCCGTTAAACAGTATATCCTCTCTAAAGAGATATTCTTAACATGTAAGATATTCTTATATAGAGAATATTATATTAATAATTATTAAACTCTTTTGTGAAAACATATTAAAAATTTTTATAATTCCAGCATGGTCCACGGCTACTGCCATACATAGTAATTTTTAATATAAAATTTTCTCCGTGCGAGATATTCTTAACATGTAAGAATATTCTTACATGTTAAGATTCTCCTCTTAAACTAAGAAGATCCTCTTGGCACTTATTTTAGAGTAGAATACAATTTTTTCAGTGTAAGTGGAATAAGAATCAGCGCACGGAATTAGAACGACGAAACGCGCAAAAATTGAGAAATTAGGACAATTTCAGCCAAATATAGCCTCGTTCTAGTTGAAATTTCGAAACGAAGACACAAAACGTGACACAAAGAAAACCGACCTGCAACCTCCCGGCGTCACGGAGCCGCTTTTGAATCACATTATTCGTCGTACGTCGAGCAGCTCATGATGAAGCCCGGTCACGTTCGACTCGTAACTCGGTTTAACGAAACGTAACACACAAACTGAATCCTCGAGCGTACCGAGTGCCTTTGTTCCGTCCACATCCTTTTACAAACTAGATGCCCGATAAAATCGTCGCTCCGAATTTCAACGGCTGCGCGCGTACCAAATTCAGACGCGACTTTAATTGTCGATATTTACACCGAAAAAATATTCTAAAATGTATTCTACTCTAAAACAAGCGCCAAGAGGATCTTCTTAGTTTAAAAGGAGAATCTGTTAAACAGTATATCCTCTAAAGAGATCCTTAAACTAAGAGGAGATATTCTTACATGCACACTGTAAAAAAAGTATGTAAAATTACAGGAACAAGTGTAAAAATTATATGTAAATAAGTGTAAAAGTCACATTATTTATAACGGAAACGTAACAAAATCATGTATTTTTACAACAATTATTATTGTAAAAATACGTGATTTTGTAAGTTTCCATCATAAATAATGAAGTAATATTACATCTTTTTTTACAGTGTTTTAAGATTCTCCTCTTAAACTAAGAAGATTCTCTGGGCGCTTATTTTAGAGGAGAATACAATTTTTTCAGTGATAATTATTCATCTCGTTACGCGCGAGAGCGATGTTATGTAAACGCGCGAGCGAATCGGTCGTGATTCGAATCCAATCCTGTTTAGCTTGGGCGAGAGTTTGACGCGCGGGCACGTAGGAATTCCGACACAGAGCGCGTTCGAAGGGCCTCCGCCTTCGACGTTCCCGGTAGCGACGGGCCCGAAGTGCAACGTGTCCCGCAGCTGCAGCCTACGCGGCACCTCGTGCATCGGTGTGCACGTATTTTTCGAGGGGACACACGTCGGTCCTGGCATCCATTACACGCTCGACGGCAATCTCGCGCCACTTAATTCAACGCGCTCAATAAACGACGACGATTCCGACTGTGGAGTGCACTCGTCACGTAATCGAGGTAATTAATCGTGACGCGAGCGCGCCGGTTCGCTCTTTTTTCTATCTTATAGACAGATGCGACGAGCCGCATAAAAATCTTTTTTCTCATCGCGAAAGCAGATGAGAACTCTCTTCTCGCGCGTCTTCTTCAAGACTTACTTCGCCCTTAATTAACGACGCGAGATGCGCGACGTAGATCCCTCGCGTATTTCAATGCAAGATCCCCGCGAACATCGTCGTTCGTTCGAGACTCCGTATCTTCTCTTTGATCGAGGTTGAGCTCGAGGTTTTCCCAAGAACAACGTTGATCAGCTTCCGAGATGCGCGAAGACAATCTCGGTCGTAATGAAATCTACAATTCGGAAATACCTGCCCTCGCTTGATTATATCCAGCGAGAGGCCCGAACGAAAATAAAGTTCAAACCCATCCAGATCAAATTCTTAATTGATCACCATCTCTCGGAAGGCAATGGCAAACCACTGAGAGTACCTTTGCCAAGACATGTAGCATGTATGAGCATGCGTCAAATGGAGATCACGATCTTCAGTCATGAAGGGATCGACTTGAGAGAGATATAGTTCATATATAAAAAAAAGTCATTTTTCATAAAAACATACATTGATTTATTAAGATTTATTGATTTATAAAGCGTGACTGGATCCAATCGACCTTTCTTTTTTTTTGCAATAGGCACGCCTCCTGCAACATGCCATCTATTTTTACCGTTCTTGCGCGGTCTTGCACAACCTCTAGAGAGGCTCGCGCGGCGTGCCTGACGTAAATATCGATCGAATGCACCCTTGCGAATTGTAACAGGTGTTGCTGCGCCTCGCAGCGGGCACTTCTGTCGGATGTCGGCGCTTAAGTGCCGCGACCCGCGCAAAAACGATTTGCAGGAAGGACGCGCGTCATTAAATCGAAGCCGCGGCGGTTATTCATCTTGCGTCTCGGCTGTACAAGAACCACGGGCGGGCGACAATTCTCACGGCCACGCGAGATTTTAACTGTGTCGCCGGGTGTGATTAAGACGTCTCTCCGCAGGGAATTGCTTTAGAGATACACTTTACGCAATCGGGCGCGTAACGTGCCCGTCGGAGGTGCGAAGGCGAGGAGATTTCACGGGGAGTTAACGGGGGCAAATCTCCACGTCATTATCCGGCGAGGAGTAGGTACATTGTACCCGCAAAACGTAAGAAATCATAACGCGGGATAACGGTGAGCCTTCCGTCTTTCAAACGTGTTTCTTTTTTCAGCACACAATGCGACATCGCGCGCGTGAAAAGTCGGGCGCGAGATGCTTAATCAACGCAACACGGGGGGGGGCAGAAGGGGGGCCGGGAAAGGGGGACCGTTGTGTAGTTACACTCGCGCATCTCGCGCTCGTTAGGCGTGTCAATGAGCGCCCGCGATCCGTAATTAGCCCGCCGATCCGCTTAACAATGTGTGACACTTCGTGCGCCGCCTCGCGTACGTGAGCAAACGGCAATTAGAGGCGAGAGCCTTCGAAAAAGGTGGACGACCTGGTCGCTTTACCCGCTTTTCACCGGAGGTAAAGCTCGCGAGAGCGCGAGCCGGCCGTTCGCCACTTCGGAACGAGGCGGGACGGAAACGATTGACCGATAACCGACTGGAGCGCAACCGCGATTAGACAATTACGCGCACCTTCCCGATTACGACGAAATTCCTCGTTTCTCGCGCGAGGCAAAGTGCGGCCGTTAAGATGTAATACGCGCCGCGCCGCCGAGCGAGTTCGTGCGCGAACGATCAATATCCGCGTCTCGGTACTTTCATTACGCACAAGCCAATCCTTTCGCCGAGCGATAACCGCGGGAGCCCTTCTCCGCCTCCGCTTCTTCTCCCCCCTCTCTCTTATTCTCTCTTTCTCTCTTGTTTGTTCGAACTTGATTGCGTGCCTAATATGCCGGGGCACGCATACGCGCACGCAAGAGTTTCGCACGCGCGGCCTGCCCGTGCCTTCCCCCTTTTCTCGGCCACCGGAAGTTTCAATGAACGCGAGAGACGTATCCTCATAAATCCGTCGCAACGGATCGGCTAAAATGCGTCGACTAAAATGCGTCGGGCCTCGCAGGCGGTTGCTTCCTTTTCACGCGTTAATTTTTTCCTCCCGAAAATCCCGCGTCGCGATTTCTCGGTTTCCAGATCGTGCGTTGAATGCATTTTTCCGTTTGTTAAAAATAAGTTCATTTTTCCCTAAATTTTGAATTGGACGGAGAAAGTAACATTGTTTATACACGGAAAAAATTTTATATTAAAAATTACTATGTATGGCAATAGCCGTAGACCATATTGCTGCAATTATAAAAATTTTTACTATGTTTTTCACTTAGAGTTTAATAATTATTAATATAATATAGTAAAAATGTTTATAATTACAGCAATGGTCCACGGCTACTGCCACACATAGTAATTTTTAATATAAAATTTTCTCCGTGTACTATTGTCGCGATACAATCCTAAACCGAAAGCGTCGGAATGAAACAAAAGCCAATAATATATTTTTATAAATAATAAAACATAGGAAGTTGTACCCTTCTTCATTATCTTGTTTTAATTATCCTAATGAACAGCTGAATGAATAAACTTTATGTTAGGAAGTTATTTGCGCCATGTCCGCTGCATGCGTAAATGCATATGTGTGGTAATAATTGATAAATACGCCGGTTGATAACGTATATCGCGACGACACGCACGTTTTATCTCCGCGTTATGGTAATAAAGCGGAATACTGCTTGTTCGCTCGGCAAATTCATTGTGTTCGTGATGCGAGAAGTACGCATTAATTCACGTCTTAATTGCCTAATAAATGCGAATGAGAACATCCTGTGGTATCTTCTGAATATAATTTCGTTGAATTATCAAAAGTATTGGACCATCCACCCGGGGAATACATATATTCATCAAATTACAAATAATTAATTCTCCGTCTAATTGACTGGTTTGTGTTACACAGAAATACGATGTTAATCGACGATTCGCGGGAATTAATTCGACGAATCGGTCGCCAGTTCTCTCCCCTCCCGCGGACAAATAAACGCGAATTGCTTTATTAAAGCACAAGTCGGACATCCGTCGCTTTTCATTGGATTTTCCAGGGAAGAGAGGCGATCGACCGCGCTCGCGAGATTCATCAATGAACCGCTCGTTGGCCTCGCAGTGAACTCTTACCAGGAACTGCATCTCGCGATGGAGAGGCTCGGCCGAGAGGGATCGATATATACGTATATATCACCGTCTGTTCATTAGGCACGGCGATGCATTCGATGAAATCGATTCATCGAGCTCTTAATGGGATGCCGCGAGTGCCACCCCGTAGATCCGGCGAGCTCCAGGCTCGACTTTATGGCTCTGGGGTGCCTGCATGGGTGCCGCGAACGCAGGAGAATCGTTATTACACGAATCAAACGAGCAAACAATATTCTTAAAGCTGCCAGGCGCGATATATTTTCTTGGCTTCGTTATTAATCGCTCGTCACACGACGGAGTGGAGAGCACGCGAGGTTGGCGAAGGGGAACGCATATTGCGTGCGGTGAAAGACGTTGACGCGACGCGCGTCTCGGCTTGCAATCGTTTTCGTTTTTAATCGTGTAATATACCCAGAGGAGACCTGTGTAAAGTTAGCCCCCCGATGTCGAAAAATCAAAAATTTTCTTTTTGCAAACGTTTGCCCATTTTGATATTTCGACATTGGGGGGCCAGTGTGAAGTTGCCCCCCCCCCCAAAAAAAATGAATTACTTATAACTTTTGAACTAGAGGGGGGCAAACAAAAATTCCAACGGGGCATTCATGGGCAAACGACGGGCAAACGTTTGCAAAAAGAAAATTTTTGATTTTTCGACATTGGGGAGCTAA